>APFE031638673.1:33012-46764 GCA_000404065.3 Pinus taeda | reverse complement strand
AATTTCTTCAGGGGAACATTCGATTCTGATGAAGAGATTCTCGATCACGTTAGGGTCCCTAGAGATGTTTATAGATATTGTTTTTGAAATCACCGACATATTACCTTTGGTACGGAAGTGTGCTAGAGCCAAAGGATTTGATATCGTACAAACATCACTAGCAAAGAGCTTGGAGAACCTAGATTCCACTTCCTGCAATGGAGGAAGAAAATATGAACGATGGTGTAAATCTTCCCAAGGTCGATCTATACCCATCATTACTTCAAGGATTTCTTCTTCAGAAGGTAAAATATAATCTAAGCAGTCTAAGGCGGAGGTAGAATCAAGGGCCCAGGCCAGAGCCACATCACCATCTAGTTCCTCTTCGGAAAAAGGAGTAGAATGGTCATCTACAGAGTTAACAATAGACTGATATCGAAGCTCAGCTGCAAACATAGGGAATGCCATTCCATTAACTTGTCCTTCAGCTAATGTGGTCGTAGGTGAAGGCAAGGTCCAAGGGTCTAAAAAATAATGAGTTCTGAAGAACTCTTCTTGAGGAGACTCCTTAGATGATGAAACGACATTTATTCTAGCGACAGGAGAGGGGAAAATCAAAGGTACCCATCAATGAGGAATACATCCCAACTCCTAGATTCTCAGTAGGCGGGCGAGGGTTATCCACTAAAGGAATAGTAGAGTTAGAAGTTGCTTGAGGATCGACTGGATAATAATCCAATTGATCAACCGTAACGATTTTCCCTTCATGAGGAAAGCAAATGACACGAAATAGAGTCGAAACAACAACGTCCATTTCGTATACCCAGTTCCTTCCTAAGAGGAGATTGTAGTCTATGTTAGCATCATTGACTTCTACTTCAATATTAACGACCTTCCCCCAAGCACATATGGGAAAGGCCACGATAATCCCATGCGGCCTATGAGAATGCCCATCAAATGCAGTCAGGAGGGTAGGTGAGGGAACAACCGAAGGTGATCCAATAGCCTTCCAACATGAGATCGACATGACGCATGTGGAAGCTCCTTCATCAATAATGGTACGAAAAATGTTAATCTTCCGGTATGTAGACTTTATTTGAAAAGCCATATGATGAGGGAGTCGCCTTTTGGCATTTAACATGTCGAAAGTGAGCACTAAAGATTTAGTTGGATCAAATGCCCCAATCGCCGAGAGTAAAGCACTTCTTTAAGTCGGACATGACTGGAGAACCTTTAAAGCGAACATGGCGCATGGACTCTGAGCTAGATCCTCAACAATGGAGTAATTCTGGGTGGCCCTAGCATTAGGATTAATAGCCGCGTGTTTAGCGGAACCTTTCGATATCCGTGGTATAGTCTCAACAGGGGGTCGCTCAATATGAAGGTCGATATTTCTGGGAGCCGTTTTGTCCTTGGAAGTTTCAGCTTCACCATAATCATGTGATTGAGTAGCCACATGGACATTAGAACCCATCATGAAAACATTCGATGATTTCTCCCCTTCCTGGCTGCCCCCAGTGGAGGTACCATGATTTGAACTCGCACCAGCAAGCAATTGCTGCCCTTGGGGAAAAGGGTTGGTTAACACAACTTGAGAACTGGAAGCCCCTTGTTGCCCTAACAAGCGCTGAGTGTCCTGAATCTTTGGGCAGAGATGAGTTAAATGGTCTGCACTGCACAACTTGCATGGAAACTTGACTTTCTTTCTAGACTCATTTCTACCACCACCAGCATTATTGCTGGATTTATTTGCGTCGGCCTTCCCATCCTGGTCCTTTTTCTTACCTCGTCCTTTCTTTTTCCCATTGGAATTTTGATTTCCTTTAGGGTTATCAGATTGGATGACATTAATCGAAGAGGGTTGGGAAGCCGAAGGGTTAGACGATGTGACTTGGTTGTTAGAAGTAGTTTGCAAAGACAACTACTGCAATTGGCTCAAAAAGTTCACCACATTTGTGTCTACCGATCCAACGATACCATCCACATGGGGACTTGGCTTCGACTTAGATATATCAACCTTAGACCCAGGAGCATCTGGCAAGTATTTTTGTAGGATCCCAAACTGAGAGTAGATCAATTCTAATTTCTGGGCCCTAAAAATAGCTTGCTCCTCAGAATAGACACTGAACATGGAGACATCCTTAGAGATTTCCGGTTGTAAAGATTTCAAAAACTATTCGAGATGGTATTCCGGAGGGATTTCAGCTTTAATGAGCCTATTTCTCCATCTCCATTCCTGAATATGATCGGAAATGTGAGTTGCCGTGTCCTGACGAAAATTGGCCAGAAGTTCAGTTTCGACATCATAATGGACATGCAACTAGAAATGATTTAAGAAAATATTAGCTAAGTCGGAAAAAGATGTAAAGCTTCCCCCTGGCAACTCTATATACCATTTGGCCGCATTACCAGTCAAGGTGCGTTGAAAAAGTCTCAACCTAATTAAGTCATCAATAAGGGAGTTTGATGAGCACCACAAATGGAATGTGGTTACATGGTCGCCTGGGTCTTCACCGCTCTTCTCTTCGAATTTTGGAATGTTCAAAGGGAGTTTGGTTGGGACCGGAGGCCAGGCCGGATTGTATTTGATTGGATCATTTGTTAATTTTGTGAGGTTTGGCAAGTTCAAAGTTGCCAGAAACGGAAGCCTAGGAGGACCTTGGGGATTCCACCTAGACTGGGCAGAGCTCCCAAAGTTCTAAAAATATTGGCCTGGATTTTGGAAGGCACCAGGCTGTCCGAAGTAACCAACAGAACCAGCTGAACCAAAAGGGAAGCCTTGTGATTGAGCAAAATTCAGATTTTTACCAACTCCGGCCGCAAAACCTCCATAACCGACGAAGCTTCCTCCTAAAGGATTATAAGGAGTTGATAACCCCTGATAAGGATTCCAAGCAGAAGCTAAAGGAGGAATACTTTGAAACGAACTAACTGTGGAGTACGGCCTATTCCCTTGTTGGTTGAAAAATGGATTCCCAGTTCCCATACCACTAACCACAGGGTTAGTCCAACCTTGAAAAGGATTGCTACCTTGTCTTAAGGAAGAGAAAGGCATAGATCCAATTGTTGGGATGGAATGTGGTATATGACCACTTCCAAAAGGAAAACCCTGGAATGAATCTGATCCACCCATCATGGATGCGGCGGCACTAAACGGAACTAATGGAATACCCTGTGAATGGGTGCCAAATGGGAAGAATCCAGAACTAAAAGCATTAGTTTGGGAATTTCCACTCGTGGAAGGAATGGAGGTAGACCCAACTAAAGATGTGCTAGCAAAAGAACCAAACAAAGAAGCAGAGGAGATGGAAATTGTTCCTCCTCCTTGTATTGATGTTGGAGTTTGCATAGTTGTAGCACTTGTAGTAGAACCCTTGCTTCCATAAGTGGTCATCAATGGTAAGTGCGTAATGTGACCTGGACTTGACAGTTTATGCGTTGGAGTCCCAACGTATCGTAATACTTCTGGATAACTAGAAGGTAGGGGAGAATTCAGAGCCGCTGACGACTCTAGGAGTTATTCTACCTCTACGTTATCTTCCGCCTGAAAGAGGACTTGAGAAAGAATTGGAGTGTTTCTCTCTTGTTCTATAGAAGTACCAGGCCTATCTAGAACACTAATTCCCCCGAGAGGAGGATCAATCCCCGATGCGTCAGCTGCCATGGGACGAAACCCATCGGCAATATTACCTCTGTGCCTTCTAGGAGAAGGCTCTAAACTTGGTGGTGAAAGACCACGAAGTCTTCAAGACCGTCTAGGTGATCAGTCAGCCACTTTGAATTTTTTTATTAGGAGCTAACTAAAGACTCAAGAAATTGAAAGCTAGGCCAACTAGGAGCACCAAGCACACACTATAAAGTCCCTAAAAGATATCAGCCAGTCAAACAAATTTTAAGTATTTCCACTCCGGGTGATTAGGACTGGACATCAAAATACAAGAAAGTGAAGTAAGGGGCCTTCCGAAGATAGTCTGGGATAATAACGGCCCAGTCCTATCAACGAAGGTAACAGAGGAAGTTACGTTCACCTCCTAACAACAACCTGTGCCGGTGCAAGCCCCCAAGATTTGCAAGGGTGCCCTCCAGTAATACCGTTGAGAGTGATACAACGTCGACCTCAGGTGCCACGAGATTCGCCTCTGCAACCACCTATGTAGATCCTTAGGAGTAGCAACTAAGGTTACCAACTCGTTGTAGAAGCCAGGCGGAACAATCGTGAGGTAAGATCAGACAAGTAGGAGAGGGGGTATCTCTCTTCCCCGTCTTCAAAAACCCTCGTGCTTAACTCCCAGATCCGGAGCTTTTCTGGTCTTCCTAATGCTATTGCATTTTCACTCACTATTCAGACTCCTATGTTTGACAGTTTAAATGGCCTTGGAGAGTTATATCTCCACTTGCCTAATCCAAGGCCCTAAAATATCCTAAAACGTGTTGGTGTGTCTAACTTGACAATTATGAAACGTTCTAGTATATTTTAATTAGCGCTTGATTTTAAATGGGCTATTATTTAAGTCAAGGGATAAGCAGAAGTGAAACTAGTGGTGTTTGGACGCAAAATAAATTAATAAAAACCAAACTACATGCAAATGCACTTGTTTTCGTTTTTTGATGAAAGAAATTTCTACAGGGTTCAGAGGAACTTCAAATAAAGCAACAATTTTTCTTTTTCTTTTTCTTTTACTCAAGCTTCACACTCACAAAAGTTAACAAAACTATGGATGCCTAGAAAGATGCACAAATTAATCCTAATGCAACAAGTACATGCTGATGAAAAATTCAAAACTACTCTTAAATCAAGAAATGAAAGTTACTTGTTTATCAATTTTTAATTTTCCACTTAAAATGTTTAGATAGAATATAAGTTGTTGATGCTTATTTCGTCCAAACACTAAAAGCAAATTTCAAGACAAACAAAAATGCACTTTCACTCATAAAAAGGAAAACTGAATCAAAACAAAGTTTCAAGAAGTTTCCTTCAAAAGCAAAACAAAAATGACTTTTCAAAAGTGCTCTAAACGAGAGTGAAACTTTATGATCGAAGAATAGGCAATGAAACACTTTGCGAGTTTGCAACACAAAACAAGTGAGAACTCAAAAAAAAGGTGTTTCAAAATGCTCTTAACAATCAACAAGCAACAACAAGAGCTTGGCAATAAAGACCAAAAGATTGAAAAGACAACTTTCAAGAAAGTGTAAACCAACAACTTCCGGAAAGCAAGAAAAGCAGATGGTCATAAAGATATCGTTTCAACATGCAAACCAAAAAATACCAAAACAAAACTTGACACAAAGATTGAGATCAACCTTTCTGCCCTGAAGACACAGAGCAACCAAGATTCCTAACAAGACATCTTGCGTGTTTAAGCAAAAACGATGACGTTTGCAAGAAAAACAAATAAGACCAAACTTTTCACAATCAGAGAGAATTTGAAATTAGATACTTGCTGTAAAACTAAAGACTGTCACATAAAAGTAGTTGTTCAAGATTGAATCAGACCGACAGGCATACCTTCAGAAACAAAAAGATTTAAAAAATCTTGAAAATTATAAGATATACACAACTATGTTTGCGCACAGCTGCGTGTATATGTGACAAAGCTTAAGGAAACATGCGTATACACAAGTTCACTTAAGGAAAGATGCGTATATACGCCTTTGTAAACAGAAAAAACAACGTATATAAAAGGTTCCAAGAAAAAAAAACAGTCTGAAGAAACTGATCAAACTTGCAATTCAAGAACAGACCAGACAGTAACAGAAAGCAAACAGACAGTTGAGCCCTGATTGGCTTGAATATACACAAACTAGGAACAACAATACTGTTGTCCCCAATGGAGTCGCCAATTCTGTTAGGGAATAAATTCCCGTAGGGTCTTGGGTTGATACCCTAGCAGACTGGAGGTTTTCTATACAAAGAAACACACATTCCATACAACCATAATGCTAATGTAAGCAAACTCTACGATAAGGGACGTACCTGAGGTCCTATGTTTGAGAAGAGCCTTCCAGGGTCCAAAACCTTCTTGGAGTTCCTTTTGCTCCTTCAACCTGCAAAGCAATCAATTCCAGAAAGTACATCAGTATATGGACTAAATATCATAAAGAAACCATCTTCATATTATAATGAAAGGTAGTTAGTTATGCAATTACACAACCATTCACATATGAATCATAACATGAATATCATAAACATGAAGAAGGTTTATATCAGGAACAAAGACATGCGTTTCTTTTATTATAGACAAATAAAGTACATAAAGGAATAATTTCACCTGATTCGTCCTTTCGCAGGCTCCAAGCGGAACCGTCTCCTGGATTCGTCTAGCCTCAAGCCTTTGACAAATTCCTTCCATGACTTACTCCATGATATCTCAAGTAGTATGAAGACATCAACGCACACAAGGAAACAAGGTTTCCCTGTAAAATGGGGGAAGTGCAGGAGACACTAGGATCTTCAGACCTGGTCAGGGAAATCTCAGTATAATAATCTTTCTCTCTGTTCTCTCCTCCCTTTGGCCTTCCCATTGAAGCCTTTTTATACTTCTCCCAAAGTAGTTTTTTAGTTGGGAATTCGTTGGGAACAGTTGGGCCATAGGCACTAACAGGTAATCAACAGGTGAAACCCGTGATCTCTGCCAAAAATTAAGGAGATTTATTTTTTTTTAAGTGTTTTAAGACATATACGCGGGTTGGGTATAACAAACCCGCGTATACACGCGTTTAGCTCAGGGAAATGTCGCGTATAGGGAATAAAACACTGTTTTTTAAATTTTGGACCAGGTCTGGAAGGAGGGGTTGCCCTAGGCCATGAGTGCAGCATCACAAACCTCAAGAGTGAGATTTGGAGCTATAACACAGATCGTGACACTATGAAGGAAAGAATGTTGCAAATACTAACTCTAGAAGAAGACATGTTCATAGTAGGGTTCCATCAGCAAGTACAAAAAGCAAGGGAGAAATCCTGGCATGAAATGCATATCAAGAAGAAGACATTCCAAGAAGCAGATCTTGTGTTATTATATGAAAACAAATTCGTGAAGTTCCCGGGAAAATTTAAAACAGATTGGTTAGGACCATATATCATCAAGCACATCTCTGAAGGTGGTGCAGTTCAACTCGCGAAGTTGAATGGTTAGCTGATTACAGAACGAATGAATGGTAGCAAATAGAAGATATACAGGGATGACTCTATCCCTGGAGTGTCACATTGAAAATTAAAGGGAAGGAAGTCTTAGTGCCACATGTAGTTGAAAGTGGGCATGAGACTATAAACTACTATGTAGAAAGGGACTTCACCGAAGGAAGAATATTGCGTGATACTCAAGAGTTTAACAAAGTCTGAAGGAACTACGACAAAGAAAGATGATTGTGCTACAAGGGAAGGTTCATCTAAGTTAGCCAGAAATATGACCATTGGAAGGAAAAAGATACCGTTAATAGGAAAATTTCGTTAAGGGCCAAGGGAGAAGAGCATTTATGTAGCACAACTAGCTATATCTAGCTCCATACCTACATTAAATGAGAAAATATTGAAGCAATCATGACGTTGGAATTCAAATTTGTTATAAAAACCATATCCCATGCCACATCTGACACTTTGCTATCTGGAGAAGTTGAGAAATTGCATCTAAGAGTGAAGAGAAGAGAGATATTGTATGTCTAAGAGGAGTTTTGAGGAACTTGTTGGAATATTTGCAGAGAAAGGATTAGTGAGTATTATGGAGGCATAAGGAGCGAAGGTACCTATGTCCCCAAGATGCCAGAGGTCACCGAGAAGGTAGGTACCCACAAAACCACAATCACAGAAGAAGCAGGAGAAGAGGCCAGATGAGGTCTCTGGGGTGGAACTTAGAAAATCCCCGAGGAAGAAACCACAGAAGGAAATCCACATGAAGAATAAAGAAGATAAGAAGAAGAATCTTGTGTAGAAAGGAAAGAAGTCGATGCAGTAGAAGGTGTCTCAATAGATCAACGATAGTGAATAGGAGGTTGAATTTCACCGCAGGGAGATAAAGGAAGAAGAGATTCCCACTATACTCCCACCTTACATGCCACCAATAAAACAAAATGTTGAGCCAATTAAGGAACCAAAGGAGGGTAAGACTACTACGTACACTCCGTTGTTGCCAGAGGAAGTACCGTTTGTGGCGAAATGTTGGGGAAGATCCCCTAGCTAAAGATTGAAGACTGGAAATTTAATGATCGAATAAAATGCCCTCAATTTGAACCAAGTAGATATATTGAAGTAGGTTTGGTACCCAAAAAGTGGAGTCACGAAGCTGGAGCCATTCTAGTGGGCCTCTTGAATATACTGAATGTGCCATACTTAGGCTGAAGCACATCTAGTACAATCTGTGTGCAGTCGAAGCACTCGTACATGATGAATGCATTTGGCTAGGAACGAGGATCCTAATTGATGAGATGTTAATCAGAAAAATCACAACATTTCCTCATAAGGGAAAAGACCCCGCAAAAGAATTTGTGGGAAAGAATAAGGACAAAGAGATGGCACAAATGATGAAGGAAAATTTCATATTAGTAAAGAATTCGTGGGGATATGACATCAATTCCATTGATGACCAAGGAGTGCGTTTTGTCATGCACATCTTGGTAGGTACGATAATGAGGAAGTGCATGGCTAATGAGGTGCTTGCAACTGTAGTATCTTTGGTTGCGTAGTGCAGAGCAGGGTTCCAGTTTAACTAGGTTGCCTATCTATGCAAATAATTTTTGACAGATTGCAGGGAAGCACAAGAAGAGGGGAAGACGTTCCACTGCACTTGGCTGATAATCCTCATCGCGCTAATTGCGTGGAATGAACTAGAAGACTCGCAGTTCCCATCTGTCGAGGTGGATGTTTATTAGGAAACGAAGTATGCCTTCCTCTAGTTTACTAAGGAGCTGACGTGTGCAACTGAGAATATGATTTTCTTTGTAATGATGGCAATGGATCTACACATGGTGGTGAATCAAGATCCAAGGATGTCACCTAGTTTATATAAGCAATATTGTCACATTGCAGACTTCAAAGTAGACTTCCACAAAGCCTATGTGAAGAAAATGAAGGACCCAAATAGGACATGGCACCCACTTCCATACTTAGTAACTGAAGATGATTTTATCATCGTAGTACAACAATGTCTGGAAGAATGGATGAGTCCACCTGGTGGAGTGGTTTGAACAAAGAAGGGTACTCCACAGGATGCAGGTACAAGTGGAAAGGATGTAGAGGTAGAAATAGAGGAAACATAGCAGAAGCATGAGGAACCCCTCAGTGATGCAGGAGTATCAGAGGAGTCACCTTTTATTGTCATAAGGAGAGACACAACCACTGGGGTAGGCAAGAGGAAAAAGCAGAAAGAAGATAAATCCAAGGGTGCAAAATCACTTGTCCTCACTGATGGGGATATCGATGAGATCAAAGAGAATGTCCAAGAGATCACAACGAAGACTTGGGACATAATTGATGATCGATATAGAATAGTCTTGGCTGAGGTACAACAAGGCATTGGGGAGCTAAAGGCGTTGCCAAAAGTAGCAAGACAAACAAAAAAAATAACTCGACCACTGCTGGTAGAGCAAAGAATAGGAACACAATTCAATGTTAAAATTTTGTAGGTGCCAGCTGGGGCACTTCAGTGGTACTCACCGGAGGACAAAGAATGGCCAAAGTATGGAATACTATCAACATAAATACTACCACACTGCCCATTCAGATGCTACATGAATTCCATCAAAGTTTAACAACCAAGTTGCAGGATTGGGAACAACAAACCCCAACATTGACGATGTAGGTGGAAAAGGAGAAAGCTAGGTTGAAGAAGGAGTTGGAGCAGGTGGCTAAGTAAAGAGACGAAGCATGTTAGCAACAACAACAGTTAGAAAAAGCCACTGAAGATAGTTGCAGTACAATCCCGAATGTGAAGGTTGGTGAGAAGGAACCACCAGCAGAGAAGGTCGCAAAGCTCGCCCTTGAAATCAAGGAATAAAAAAAACACATTGGAAAATATAAAATTCAAGTGTGAAGTGCAGATGTCAGAGCTGCAAATAAGGCTGTAGACAACCACACCACGAGAAATGTGGGAGCAGAGGCAGAAAGACTTAAAGGCAACATTGAAAGGCATCTCTGACACAATGACGGAATGCGGGAAATCATTAGATGACATGACGAAGATTTGGACCTCACTGTAGGAGGATTAAAATATCCAATAGATCGAGGAGGAATTACAGGTGAAGCAGAAGTAGCACGGAAAAATCTTAGCAGCTATAAAGACCCTACTAGACTTACAAAAACTTGCCAACATTACTGAAGGAGAGAACATCCAAAAGTAGATAGATGATCTTTAGAGGAAGGAGAAAATTCTGCAAGCAAGGACTCAGCCATGGTAGGATGATGCTCTCAAACTATCTCATGCAGTGGATGAAAGGCTCAAAGAATTAAAGAAAAGGGAGGTAGAAATACTACAGAAGGTTGTTGGCTCAACCATAGAGGCATTGCTGGAGGAGGTGCACAAATAGGAGAAACAAATGGTAGAGACAGTCCAACATTATAATGCAGCAAAAATTAAGTTGAGTAACTCGGGACGAGTCACAGGTGAGTGTTGGGGTCCTGTTGGGCACAACACAACTTGGTCCAAGTTTTGGGTCAAAGACTCCACATTTTGAGAAGTGGAGAGCGCAGAGCTGACAAAATTCTATTCATCGCACATTGTTTAGGGGCTTTGGGGAGGGTCAAAAGTCCCTTATTTTGTAACGGGTTTTGGGTATTAGTCCATTATTTTGTCAGATTCATGGTTTGTGAATCGTGGTCTTGTAGTAAGAAAGTTTATATAAAGAAGATGTAATACTTTGTGGAAGAAAAGAATAGAATAAGTAAGCATAGATTGTTCGTATTCTATGTCTTGAGTCTGTATTTTGAGCAAGGCTCCACAACTGAGTGCACGGAGGCCTTGAAGAGTCTGCAACTGAGTGCGTTGACAACCTCTAGTTGGGTGCACAGGTCAGGGAAGAGGATCTATTGAAGATCCTTATTAACAAATAAGAAGTTTTGGTGAAATATTGTGTATCTTTCTGTGTTCATTCTCTTTTGTTATTGATATAATTATGCATGCTTTTTACTGAATTATGCGGAAGAATACATGTTATACTATTTTTTGTTATGTATACGCATTAAGTACCAATCTATATAGTTAATAATCAACGCGAAGTTCTAGGTAGATATAAGACATATGTGAACACACAGACACCACAACACGCATATCCCTCTAGCTGCAAAAACCTGGCTTTGGAGCCTCCCATAATTGTTTCGGGTGAAACTGTGATTTGCTTGCAGGTCGTTACTGAAAGGGCTAGTGGTTGAGGGTTTTGTTGGGGCGCAGTACACTCTGAACTTGGGTCAACCCCCCTTAAACCAACAACACCTCTAGCACATATAAATGTCATTAGCTAGCACACAAATCTGATAATCTAATAAGGCATCATCATCACGACCAGATCTAACAAAACACATGCATTGTAATCTAACATTATCACCACACACATCTTCAAATTGATATACATCTCATGTCAAATAACTGCGATCACATAGACATCTATATGCAAGCACATTAAATAAACATATCTAACATTACCTAACAATATACACATCAACACCAACATATAAATTAAGCACATAAACATGAAAAAAAATGTGTGTATATATATACACACACACACACACATAAGTTAAATAACTGCTATCAAATATTTAATACAACATATGTAGTAGTGGTAGCCTGGTCTATAGCAGAAGACAATGGATGGTCAACTACTGCCTCAATGTTTGTCAAACTCTAAGGTGGAGGAGGAGGTGGCTAGTCTCCTCTCTTAGGAGAAACATGAGGCACATCCTCTAGCTCTTGCATCTAATCATTAGGCGAATGACGAGGAGGTGGTTAGTCTCCTCTCTTAGGTGAAACATGAGGCACATCCTCTAGCTCTGGCATCTAATCATCAGATGAATGACGAGGAGATGTACTACCAAAATGATCATCAACACCCCCTGACCATGATCCAATGGGTTAGTACTACTAGAAGCATGATCACCACCCTTGTCATCATGATCTGACGGGGTGGAACTGCGTGAAGGCTCATATGACGTATTTGACATTGCACGCCCTGCATCCCTCCTCGCTTCCAATAGCCTACTAGCTCTGACGATATGACACATATGTCCTCATCTCACATGGATAATCCTTCAAGAGATCCTTGAACTTAGGATTTGCGTTGATGTGTCGAGCCCTCACAAGGAAGACTCCCTCCTCAACCAAAACTCTATACAATATGCCACAGTAGTCCATCCTAAATCACAAATCATTCTTATGGGACTAGACGTTCATGCCCCCCTAAGGATGTGCCTCACCCTCTTGGACCTCGCCCATCTTCTCAGTTGCTCCCTTTGGTGGGGGGAGGAGGCGTGTCCCCAAGGAGTGTGTCGATTTCTACAAAATATATAGTACACACTAATAATTAGATAATTTCATTAAACAATTTAATAAAACAAGTTAAATGATGTGCTAGAATAAAATTTTATTCTAATAATTTTAGACAATAAAATGAAACTAGATTAATTTAAAGAAAACACTAATATTACCTCTATCATCTACAGGCTCATCTAGTGTGAAAACAATGTTGGGACACTGTCTCCAATCAATACCCATGTATAGAATCAAGAATAGGATAAACACATGGTCATCCTCATTGGCTAGTAGCGCCAATGCTTGGGTGGAAATCTGGCCAAAAACTCTGGCAGGATGCTCTTGGGCATCATCTGGGCCCACATGTGCATCCTCACCTCAATCATCGACTTAGGAGGACGATGGTCAAATGTTGGCCTTGTCTATGGAAACCTTTGAAAAAAAACAAAAAATATTTGAAGCAAAAGGGAAGCTTGTCCTCCCATGTATCATTGCTAGACATCTATCTAATGCCATAAAAAATTGCCTGAAAAAATGGTAGACCATCTGATAACAATGTAAACTTTGAGACGGGAACTATAAACTCAAAATGAGAACTCTAGCTAAAAAACTCCTTAAAAATATCAAAAACAGTGTTAAAAACGAAAAGTGTTGATGCCGGAATAACACTTTTTTTTTTTTTTTTTTTTTTATAGAGTAATTTTTCAACATGTTTTAAAAATGGCGGTGAAAACCAATTTTTTGTGAAAAATTGTCCAAAAAACACCCTCAAAATGAAAAGTGTCGATGTTCAAATAACACATTTTTTCTCCCATTTTTTTTTTTCAATAGTAAATTTTGTGCAAAAAACACTCTCAAAACAAAAAGTGTTGACGTGGGATAACACTTTTTTTTTTCAAGGGTTAAATTTCAACATTTCAAAATAATGGTGTAAAATATTTTATCATGACTCCAAAAACATTAAAATTTCATAAAAAAAATGAAAACATAAAATAAAATAAAAAATAAAGAAAATAAAACAACGAAAAAACACAAAACAAAAAAAAGTTAAAAAAATGCGTAGTCTAACGAGGCAAAGGAGTTGCTCGGAAAGTTATTGAAATTCCAGTCATATTTAGAGAAAATCTAATAAGAATTTTTGTAAATCCAAGTTATAGTTGTTAAACTTCAAAATTTTAGGTGTCCTGGACGTTTTTGATGGTGCTAAATCTATTTCTAGCATCAAAAACACGATTCAAATACTACCTCTTTAAAAAATTTTGAAATTTTTTTTTTCCCGGATTCCGGCCACTGTTGACTGTCCAAGCAATTCCTCCGC
>APFE031638673.1:17517-31736 GCA_000404065.3 Pinus taeda | reverse complement strand
TATATAATTTGAGTTTATTTTTAACTGTTTTTAATAATAATAATAATATCCATTTTTAAGGTCACAACTAAGCTAGACACTAAATTAATGTATGATACCCCCTTGTTTGTGGGACAAGGGGCCCACCTCCGCGCGGCGATTTGACTGCTAAGTCTACGAAGGCATACATACTCTACCCCCCTCTAGTTTTGAACTTGTGACCTCTTAGGAGGAAACACATGCTCTTAACCATTAGGCCCACTCATGCTCTTATCTTAGTAGTTTTTTAATTTTTTTGTTGTTTTTTCCAAATTCTTTTATGGTTTATGAGATAATTTTTTTAACCTTTTTTTTTTTTTTTTTTTTTTTTTTTTTTTTTTATATATATATTTATTTTTTTCTTTTTTAAGTAGTCAATATTTTAAAAAAATAAAACAACTTTAAAATTCATTGAATAATCATAATTTAAAAAAAATGGACATAATAAATTTTAAAGTGTGAAAAATAAGTCCTCTAAAAAAAAGGTATGTTGCATCTACATGTTTCAAAATCAACATGAAAATCACTAACATTTAAAACAAATATTTATATTTGGTACATAAGGAAATTTAAAGTGTAAAAAATATGAAAAAAAAAGAAAGTGTATTCTGCATCACCACTTTTCAAAATCGGGTCACGTTTTTACTACCCCTATGAAATCGGTAATCGTATCGGTTATTTAAAGTGCCAAAAACTATGCTCTAAAAAAAATATGTTTGTTCAACATCGCCCCTTTTCAAAGCCAAGTCAATTTTTTGCTATCTCTACGAAATGGGTAACAGTATTAGTTCCCGTTTCAAAGTTTACGTTGTTTGATACATCGTGATGCTTGAATCAAAGAATCGACATAATACAAAAGATGGCAACTAATGTGCTGCACATCGCTGGTAAAGTGTACAATGGTGGTCACTATTAATGAGGGGCACTTAACCTCGTGTGCAACAAAATAAGAAATATGTAGTTGTCCATTACACACTTGGAAGTTTGCTAGACAGATTGCATGAGGCCCAAGTTCTAACATATCTATGAGAGTAGACAAGATGACTCTCTACTACAACCCCATGGGGGACATCAAGGAATTAGCGAAAATACTCCCCTCTCTTGGATAGGCCAGTAATAAAATATATGTCCTCCTCAAAGGGCCTATACCACACCCTAGGACCGACACAGAAACCCTGCTCCTGGACACTCCATCGACGGATTATATGTGCCAACAAAATAGAGTGTGCCTTTAGGTATGTAGCCTCCTCATAGTACTTAAGGAGGCCTACATTCCTCAAAAGTTATCAGGTCATTGTGCAAATAGGGTGAGGGTATAAATCCCTCTCTCTCTCTCGGGCCTCCCATGGTCAGACCACATTGTATTGGTCCGCCATTTTCTCCTGTTCCCTCTGTTGACGTGTCTGCTACATGAGTGACATATAAAATACATCAAACTCATACATAAAACATATATATATTATTATTAAATGATAAATGTATTTATAAATATGGAAAGATAACTTTGAACAATAATTAAAAAAAATCCCTTGTGTGCCTAAAAAATAGTAATGCATCGTCTCCGATGCGCTATCAAACACAACTGCACCAGAGACAGTGCATATATATGTATGACGCACTACTTTGGGTTCACATATATACATTCATTATGGTGCGCTTCAAACTTATGCACTAGTGCACGCGTATAACTTTTCACATAGGTACAAAACGTTTAGGTTATCGAACACATCGAGCTATATTTTTAATATTATTTTTTTATGGTGCATTTGGTAAATATAAATGCATCAGGCGTAACCTAAAAATGTACGGACCAACGTACAATTTATAGCTTTTCCCGGTGCATTTTCATTTATGAAACACACCGCACAAATAAATGTGTGTTAGGTTTAGGCACTCAACAATGGTGCACTTTGTAAATTTACAGGGTGCACCGTTATTGGTGCGAGCAGAAGCTGCTGAATGCACCATGCAAGTTTTTTTATTTTTTATTTTTCCAAAAACAACGGATATTTTGACCTATTTTACAATTCCAATCCCTTAAAAAATTAAATTAGAGAGAAAAATAGACATTACCTGGACATTTGGTTGTCGAGGAGACATGGTTGACATTGAATTGAGAAAAACAATTTAAACATCGTTTGAGAAAATTGGAAAGCCACGCATTGAGCACAGTAGGGAAAGATGGTGAGTAAGAGAAGCACCGACGTTAGGGCGCTTGTATGAGGGAAAAGTGGCACTAGTGCTTCAGAGCTCTACAACAATGTAGATGGTAAAAATAAAATTTATTGGTAAGAGTTTTTTTTGTTTTTGTTTTTGTTATTTATTTATTTAACCCTGTTTCGATGCGTTATTATAAACGCACCGATGCGTCAAATATCCAAGATCAACGCTTTAAAAAAAAAATACCTATTGTAGTGCTTATGTTAAGACGCCCCAGGGAACTTTAATACATGTACCACACTGGTGCTTTGTTGGACTATAACACCACATTAAAAAAAAAAAAAAAAAACCTAGTGGTGCTCTTTAGAAGACGCATCAGGGTGTTTTAATACATGAAAAACACCGGTGTTTTGTCATAATATAGTATCATTTTTTTTTTCTTTTATTTTTTTCTTCTTCTAAAAAATTAAAAAACTATAGCGGTGCTCCTTCTAAGTATGCACTGGGGCGTTTTACTACAAGAAGGGCACCAGTGCTGCGGGTGTATATAACATCGAGCTGCAATGGAGATGCAAAAATACAAGTTCTCTTCACAAGAATACTAATCAAAATATACCCCTAGAGGCAAATTCGACTTGGTACTTATAAAAAATGATTAGGAATCATTCCCCATGAAAGGAGGAAACTTTATCCACCAAAATCCCTTGATTAGTGGATCTGGTTCCTAATACTAGGAATCTGCTTTAAATGGCAGGGAACACATTCTTAGATTTTCTCAATCATTGGAGTTCCACAATCTGTGCCATAATTCCATAATATCTTGTTGATTTATTATTTAAAATTGATCCTCTTGTAGTAAGGAGCAAGTCCCTAAATTATCTCACCCTCCAAATCTTCATAATCTGTCCAATATTCTCATAATATTCCACAAAAATAAATGATATTAGGCACACATATGAAATTATTCATAAACCTTCCTAATGAACATATAAAAGTTAAAAATACATTATCTAATGCAAAAAGAGAGGTTTAATATGCTGAAGGATGGTTAGATGGGCATTAATTTATGTTTAATTTAGAGGCATGGGCCTTAATTTATGTCTAATTCAGAGGCCCATTAATCAGTGACTAACTCCATTGGAAAACCAAACTTGTAGAAGATGTTCTCCCTAAAAAATTCAACCACCTTTTGCTCAATTGCTGCTTTAACTGCCTTCATTTCAACCCATTTTTTCAGGAAATCAATGCACACAATGATATACTTCTTTTGTCCCGATGGGGGATCAATATGTCCAATGAAATCCATGTCACACTTAGCAAATGATTCTAGGGTCCCTTGAGGTTGTAAGGGAATTTCATCCTTAGGTGTGGGTTTACTCATCCTTTGGCACTGATCAAACGTGATGGTGTAACTTCTCGCATCCTAATGTAAAGTGGGCCAATAATAACCTAGTTGTAGAACTTTGAAAGTTGTCCTCTTAGCAGCAAAGTGGCCTCCACAGGGTCCATCATGGCATGCTAAGAGGATGTAAAAGGCCTCCTCTTCCCTCACACATCTCCTCAAGATATGATATGGTCCCAATCTAAAAATATTTCCCCCAATCCAAGTGAATGGGGCACTTTTTCTGACAATATTGCTCTTCTCCTTAGAGGATAGATTAGGAGGGTACTTCCTAGCAACCAAGTAGTTGGCTATATCAACAAACCAAGGAAATATCTCTGTTTGACGCATACAATCTCTATTTGCGCGTATAATACCTTATTAGAAAGATCTATTCAAGGAAAAATTTCAACTGCAAACCTCTACTGTTAGTTATTGGATTTCTTGTTTTCCAAAAAAATGTCGTTTAGGGCCTTAAAATGGCTCTCGAAGTTCAAGATCGAAAAAACTGCCAAAAATAGTAAATTGTGTTAGAAATTATGAAACTGAAAATAAATAGTGTTGGGGTCTAGGTGGAATAGGTGGGTGGCCACCAATATCTAGGTGGATCACCTCTCACCTGTCATTTTCCTTCTGATGGTTGATGGTTTAGGTAAATCAATTAAAATGGTTGTAACTAATAATATGTTCAAAATGTCATTCTTTTAATAGCTTCGACCCTATATCTCCCCCCTCCCCAATAGTTTTTAGATGACACTCTCCTGATAGGCATTCCCTCACTCAGATAAGTTTCTTCCTTTAAATAAATCCTAGAGGACTTCCAGGCCACTTCTAGTACTAAAATCAAGCTTGCGAAATCCAAAGTCTTCTTTTCTGCGTTCCATCTAGACTCATATCACTCGACATATAGGCTTTCAATGGAGTTAAATTCTATCCAAATATTTAGGAGCATCCATCACTAAGAACATCCTCTACCATGTGATATGGGAGGATATTATCCTCAAATTTGAGAATAAGCTTGTTGTTTGGACATTTAGATTCCTCAATCTAGCTAGCAAGTTAACCCTTCTAAAATCTATTTTGTAGGTCATGCATATATATATATTTTTGATTTAGCCATCGGTAAGAAAATGAAGTCTACGCAAAGAGATTTTATTTAGAGAGGAGCGACTCTTGAAAGAAAATGGGCATTAGTTTCATTGGAGAAAGTTTGCCAACCTAGGGTGGTAGGATTGTGGCGATGCGGGGGGGGAGTATTCTCTACCTCAATGAAATAATTAAATTAATATTTTCTTGGGGGTTAGGACATCATTCCAATAATCATATTGAGGCATATGCTAATCTCTAGGATTTATTGATAGCTCAGGAAAAAAATTGTAATTTTTTCCTTGAATTAAATTAGGAATAAAATTGTAATTCCACATCACAAGATAACTTGTACGAGTTACCTAAGTTAAATTGACTTAGTTGGCTTAGTTAATTCAAGTTGAGGGTCTAACTTGGGTCATGTAGAGTGTATCCTACATTATAGGAGCATTGGTTTAGTTTATTTTGAGTTGTAATTAATTAATTCAGTTTAACTGAGTTAAATTCAGTTAAACTAGTTCCAACTTATGGAGGAACTAGTAAGAGGTCAGACAGTGGGGTGTTGCTTCATGTGTTCAACCAGTTAACTGGTTATTCAATCATAAATAACTCATGCATATCAGTTATGAGAGTTATCTAGTTGATATTGGAGTTCATGGACAATGTACTATCAATTGTATAATCATCAGAATTGTATAAGTAGTGCATGCGGTCAGAGGAAAGCCTAAGAGGATTGTACAATTCATATTGAGGAATTTCCCTAATTAATAGGAGGCTAATTTTCAAGGAAAATGCACAAGGAGATAGGGGCTTGGGCAAGCCAAAATTTGGTTAAGTATTGGCCAAGGCTTGTCTAAAAAGCTATGAGACATATAAAGATAATGCAGAGGTTGCTCGGGCTTGAGCAAAGCATTGTAATCTTCTCATATTTTCTAACTAACGCAATATACGGATAGTAGGGGCTTTTAGCTGTGGATTTTCCAAGGAAATCATTATGTAATGTGTTGATTGAATTTTTTCTCTTGTATGCTTCGTGATTGTTTAATTGTTTCCATTGATGAGTAGAGTAGATTCAAGTCTATTGTTTTAGTAAACTACAATTAGCAGTTTGAATCTACAAGGAATTTCTACATGGTATCATAGCATAAATCACTCTAGAATAGGAGAATCTAAGTTTGTCTTTTGCAAGTGAAATCGAATTTGCAGTATCATTCTTCAAAGCCAACAAGATGTCATTCTACGGATTGAGACTCGAATATGCCTTTGAGGGTGGTTTAAATTATATTGCTTGGAAGGACATGATGGAGGCAGTGTTGGAAGACAACCAGTGGAAGGAATTAATCGACAAAGATATTCCTAAGCCTCTAGCAACTAATGCTCAAGATCTGGTAGAGTGGAGGAAATGTGTTGCAAATGCGAGAAGGATCATACTAGAAAGAGTTTGAGATCATATTGTCTCGAACTTCCACGGGAACGTGTTATGCCCCTATAATACTAGTGTATTCCCTTATTATTATTGTCATTGTAGCCCTATATTGTTATTATTGTGCCCCATAGAAGCCCACTATTGCTATTTTTGTGCCCTTACATTATTATTTTTATGTCAACTTTGATTATATTATGACCCCTTAGACTCTTATATATAGAAAGGAGCTCTTGTCATTTGTATCATCCAAGAATTGTTCATTTGTGTAATGTAAAGGAGGTTTCCCCCCTAAAGAGGCTACTTTTTAAGTCGTTGTTCTATCTCATTCTTCTATTTTGTGAACTGGTTGCATAACAATTAGTTTCAGAGCCTTGGATTCTAGCGTTTCACTACTTCAAATAGGTCATCGTGGAATTTTAGCTATAACTTTTTTCTACGAAGCTTTAGAAGCTGAAATTAAAACCCATTTGAGCTGAAATCATGATGAACCTCAAAACTAAATTTTAGATCTTGTCTCTCTATATTTTGGGACATATGAACTGAGCAAGTTAGGGTTTTTGCAGGTTCCCGAATTCGATCTCAAACTGGTCACCTTGGGAAAATAGTTATAACGTTTTCTCTGAGCATTGGATTGAAATTTTGTAAATATTTATAGAGAGAGGATGGAATTTAGTTCTCTATTTATTGTTTTCAGGTCCGAAGGTCGAGACAGTGACACGTGGCACTTCGTACAAGTTCACTCTACTCAACTAGTCTATAATCAGGGCATCATGGGAGATTTGACATAACTCTTTCTTGGAGAATCCAATTTGGATGGGGTTGAAAAGAGCATGCAGTTGGCTATCACATGATGAAATTTCACACCTTGGAGATCCAAAACTACAGATAAATAACATATTCAATATCGAGCTCCTACAAAGAGAAAAAAGGTGTGTAGTCTTTTTAAAAAAATTGCATAAGTGTGGTTTGAAAAAATTGTTTGAAGTGATTCAAAGGGCACAATGAAGCATATTTATCATTAATTGACGCCTCGAAGAAAGAAAATGGAAACACCTAGTAAGCAACCTGAAATCCCT
This sequence comes from Pinus taeda, assembly GCA_000404065.3. NCBI lineage: Eukaryota > Viridiplantae > Streptophyta > Pinopsida > Pinales > Pinaceae > Pinus > Pinus taeda. The sequence goes on along the minus strand of APFE031638673.1, from coordinate 24,589 downwards.
AGCATGGCTCATGAAGAAGAGGAAGAAATGAACATGATATATCAAAATTGCAAGACCAAGTGCAACAAATTTCACTCTCACAAAAAGTAACAAAAGCTAAGATGGATGGTTTAAAGAAAGGCATGGAAGCTAAGATGAATGGAGTAGAAGCTAAGATGAATGGCGTGGAATCTAATATGGATGGTTTAGAAGTAAATAATGAAGATTTGAAGAAAGACATGGAAACTTTGAAATGAGGTTTGACAAAGTTGCTACAAGAAATGCTTCCTAATGGTGAAAAGGTAGTAGAGGAAAATCATGATAAGAAGAAAAGAAATACTAGTCATGATTTCATAGACTCTAACATTGGATTGAAGGCCCACCATGTTCCAAAGATCGATATGAGGAAGTTTGATGGCAAGGATCCCGTAACATGGATACTACAGATGGAGAAATATTTCGATCTCCATAATGTGCAAAACACAAAGGGTACGCATTGCGACTTATATTTGGAACCCAATCAATTTGTATGGTATCAATGGCTTTGCTCTCTTAAACAAATTGTCACTTGGGCAATTTTTACGGAATAAATGATAACACATTTTGAGGATACAAAAAGAAACACCTTTTTTATCTAATTGATAAATCTAAAAGAAGGGTTCAATGGTGGAGCACATTGAGGAATTCCAAAAAATTGAATATAAGGGTAAAATATATTCCAGAGGAGCATAGGATTGATGTGTTCATAGGGACTTTAAAAAATAACATCCAACATGAGGTTCACCTTTGGGAACCTGATTAATTGGAGAAGGTATTTAGGTTGGCAAGAAAACTTGAAAGAAAAATTACGGAAACAAGGAAGCCTACCAATAACAACTATAATTATGGAAGTGTTGTTCCCCCTAGCCTTCCACAATGTACAAGGTTGACACCACAACAATTGGAAGGAAAAAGAGAAAAAGGGCTTTGTTACATTTGTGATAGCAAACACACTAAATATCATAAGTGTGCCTAGAAGAAATTTATTTACATAGATTGTGAAGAGGAAGAAGAAAAGGAACAAGAAACATCAAAATAAAAGGATACACACTAGGAACAAACCCTAGAGAAAGAATAAATGAATCCGACCATATATTGTAATGCACTGGCCAAAATTACCACTCCTCAAACTATCAATATAAAAGGACATATCAAGAAGAAAAAGGTAATAATGTTGATTTATTCGGGTAGTACCCAAAATTTTATTCATTGTAAGATAACGAAGGAATTGAATTGCTTCCTATGTCCAACACCAGAGTGTCAAGTGATGGTTGCAAATGGAGGAACCATAAATTTCTTTGGAAAGTGCCATAATATCAAGCTATCCATGGGAGAATATGTGTTGAATAGTCCAATTATTTCCATTCCAATTGGTGGTGTTTATGTTGTATTAGGAGTCCAATGGCTACAATATTTGGGTATGATAGCTTTTAACTCTTAATTTTCAATAATTTTTAATTTTTTTTTTTATTTTTTTTATATTATTATATTATTTATTTTTTTCATTCAACTTAGTCAAAGTTCTTCTTTGCTCCAGTAGTATTGGTGCTCAAGAATGATGGATCATGGCGCATGTGTCTGGATTATAGGGATTTCAACAAGCTCACTATTAAAGATACATTTCCCATTCCTATCATTGATGAATTATTGGATGAATTGCATGGATCAATTTACTTCAATGAGTTGGACCTTCGTTCATGATATCATCAAATTAGAATGAAGACTGAAAACATTACGAAAACAACATTTAGAATTCATGAGGGTCGTTATGAATTTTTGGTCATTCCTTTTGGCCTTATCAATGCACCTTCTACATTTCAAGGTTTGATGAATTCCATTTTCAAACCCTTTCTTAGAAAATTTGTTTTAGTATTTTTTGATGATATACTAATCTACAACAAGTCTTGGAAGCATCATGTTCAACATGTTGATAGAGTGCTCAAACTATTGGAGGAGAAAAAATTATATGCAAAAACCTCCAAATGTTTCTTTGGAGTAAAAGAGGAGGAATATTTGGGTCATATTGTATCTCATGAAGGTATTAAGGTATACCCTAGAAAAATTAAAGCCATTGAGGAATGGAAAATCCCCACACCCATAAAGCATCTGTGAGAATTTCTCGGGTTGACAGGGTATTATCGCAAGTTTGTTACGAATTATGGAAGAATAGCAGCACCTCTAACAACATTCTTGAAGAAAGATGCATTTTCATGGACTCCAGAAGCAACAAAGGCCTTTGAACATCTTAAAGAGGCAGTGTGCCAAGCACCGGTCTTAGCTACACCGGACTTCACAAAAACATTTATTGTGGAATGTGATGCTTTAGGAAATGGAATTGGTGCTTTTCTAATGCAAGATGAAAGACCCATTGCTTTTGAAAGTCGTTCAATCAAGGGAAAGTGTTTACACAAAGCTATTTATGAGAAGGAAATGTTTGCAATACTCCATGCACTTAAGAAATGGCGACCCTACCTAATGGGAAGACACTTCAAGGTAAAAATGGACCATGATAGCCTTAAATACTTTTTAGAACAAAGATTATCCTTTGAAGAGCAACAAAAGTGGGTCACAAAGATGTTGGGTTATAACTTTCAAATCATCTACAGAAAAGGGAAGCAAAATGTGGTGGCAGATGCACTCTCAAGAAAGGATGAGGATGTGGAAGCATTGTTTTTTGCCATTTCTATTATCCAACTGGATTGGATAAACGAAGCAAGGGATGAATGGAAGAATGACCAAGAAGTGTGGGAACTCATTCAAAAGTTGCAGCAAGGTCCCAGTACATTTGATACATTTAATTGGAAAAATGATTCGTTATGGTACAAAGATCGCATATACCTCTGTAAGAATTCCCAACTCAAACAAAAGATTCTTCTGGAATTGCACACCTGTCCCTTAGGCACGCATTCAATATTTTAAAAAACTTATCACATAGTTAAGAAGGAATTTTTTTGGGATAGCCTTAAATCTGATATTCAAAAGTTTGTGGTGGAATGTTTGGTTTCCCAACAAAATAAAGTTGAGACAATTAAGGCCCTAGGTCTATTACCACCTTTATCCATTCCAAGACAAAGTTGGGAGGAGGTTTCAATGGATTTTATCACATGTTTACCCAAGTCCGAAGGAAAGAGTGTCATCATGGTGGTAGTTGGTTAAATTACCAAGTATGCACACTTTTGTGCATTATCTCATCCATTTAAAGCCAGTACAATTGCTACTGCATTTATGGAAACAATTCAAAAGCTACATGGAAACCCAAAGATTATTGTAAGTGACAACGATCCTATTTTGACTGGAAATTTTTGGACATAATTATTTTCTTGTCTGGGTACTCAATTAGCTTATAGATCATCTTATCATCGTCAATCTAATGGGAAAACTGAGATAGTGAACAAATGTTTGGAAGGATATCTTCGTTGCTTTGCATTTGATAAACAAACACAATGGGTCAAATGGTTGCCTCTAGATGAATGGTGGTATAACACTTCCTTCCATAGTGCATCAAAAATGACCCCATTTATGGCACTTTATGGATATCATCCACTGCCCATCCATCATATTTAAGAGAAAATTCTAAGGTTCAAGCGGTGGAAGATCACATTGAGCATCAACAAAAAGTTCTCCAACTCTTAAAGGATAACCTAACTTTGGCGCATAATAGAATGAAACAACAGGCAAATCAACATCACACCAAAATAAGTTTTGATGTAGGTGACTGGGTATTTCTACGAATACAACCATACAAACAAATGTCCCTCAAGAAAGCTAAGAAGGATAATAAATTATCATCACAATATTATGGTCTCTACAAGGTGTTGCAAAAGATTGGTACTATAACATACAAATTGGAACTTTCGGCATCTTCCTGAGTACGCCCAATTTTCCATGTTTCATGATTAAAGAAGGTTATAGGTGACATGCTCCCAGCTCAAACAATATTGCTAGAACTTGACGAGGAAGGAAAAATCATATTGGAACCTGAAGCAATGATTGAAGCAAGAACTCAATAGCTACGAAATCGATCAATGTCAGAGTATCTCATCAAGTGAAAGAACTTACCAGTTGAAGATTCCACATGGGAGGATGAAAATTTTATACAAAAGTATCGAGAACTACTCAAGTGTTGAGGACAACACTTTTTTGAAGGAGAGGGGCATGTTAGGTCCCTATAATAATAGTGTATTCCCTTATTATTATTGTCATTCTATCCCCTTATTGTTATTGTTGTGCCCATGTTGTCCCCATATTGTTATTATTGTGCCCATGTTGTCCCCATATTGTTATTATTGTGTCCCATAGAAGCATACTATTGTTATTGTTGTGCCCTTACATTATTATTGTTATGTCGGCTCTGATTATATTATGACCCCTTAGACTCCTATATATAGAAAGGAGGTATTGTCATTTGTATCATCCAAGAATTGTTCATTTGTGTAATGTAAAGGAGGTTGTCCCCTCGAAGATGCTACTTTTGAAGTCGTTGATCTATCTCATTCTTATATTTTGTGAGCTGGTTGTATAACAGAAGGAGACTCCATATGCAATGTGGAAGGCCTTGGCAGACCTATTTCAGAACAACAGTGACCACATGAAGCTGGAACTGAAGCACAAGCCTAGGAAAATCAAGATGGAGAAGGGAGACACAATACCAAAGTACTTGAGCAAGCTCACCCAATGTTGGGATGACCTTGGAAGTGTTGGTGTTATAGTTGTTGAAGATGATCTAGTCAACCTAGCACTTCTAGGCCTTCCCAAGAGCTGGAAGCACTACCAGGATTCAATAAATGGGAGGGAGAAGCTACCAGAGTGGGAGCGTTTGTGGTCCGACTTGGTGCAAGAAGAGATTCAACGGAACACCGAATATGGATCCTCATCCTAGCATGATGATGAGGATAACCGTGCCTTGGATGGAAAGTAAAAGAAAGGGAAAGGGAAGTCATCCCATTCCAAATAAGCCTCTAGTCAGGCATGAAATATGAAGGACTTGTCAAAGATTAATTGTTTTCACTATCACAAGCTAGGACACTATGCTAGGAAGTGTCCACATGACAAGGCCGAAAAGAATCCCTTATGAGGAGCGACAGGTGAAGCTCTTTCTTGAAAATTCAAGTTGGATTTCACCCTAATCGCTTGCATGGTGACATTGATGATGGGTAGTGTGTGGTATCTGGATAGTGGAGCCTCATTCCATATGACCGAAAACAAAGAACTCTTTAGTGACTTGGAGGAGAAGGACCTCCATATGCATGTCAAAATGGAAGATAATGGAAGGTATATCGTGACGGACATCAACACTGTTACCTTTTAGAGGGAGTCTAGTTCTCCTCTCACATTAAAAGTTGTCATGTATTTTCTAGGTTTGAAGAATAATTTAGTTTAAGTTGCTATGTTATAGGACTGTGGCTACGATGTGATATTTAGAAAAGGAAAGGATTTCATTCATCACATAGCCTCAGGACAAGTGAAGCGGATCAGAGTTCAGGTGAAGAACCTCTACAAATTGGATGTAGAAGATTGTGCAACATTGAGCACAAAAGCAGAGAAGGCGCATATCCGAGACATGGATGAATTCTTGCATAGAAGATTGGGCCATCTTCAACATGGAGCTTTGAAGATCATGCAACAGATTTCTATAGGACTTCCTAAGGGTGCACTATTGTAGAGAGATACATGCAAAGGGTGTACACTGGGAAGTACACCAAAGCCACCTTTCATGATAAGAACAGTTGAGCACAAGTGATCCTTGAAAGAGTTCACTTAGATGTGTGGGGATCGTTCTCGACAACCTCGACGACAAAGCACATGTATTATGTAATATTAGTAGATGATTTCTCACGTAAGTGCTGGATTTTCTTCATGCAGAAGAAAGATAAGATTTTCTCTAAACTTTGTGAATTTAAAGCACTTGTTGAGAAAGACACTAACATGAAAGTGAAGGCTCTTAGGATCATTAACAATGTATAATATGTGTCAAATGAATTCAATAAATTATGTGCATAATAAGGCATTCAACGGGAGCAAATAGCACCCCATAACCCACAACATAATGGGGTGGATGAAAGGAAGAACAAAAGTATTGTGGCATCTACACGAGCGATGTTACATGATCAGGGCCTACCATTCCACTTGTGGGCATAAGCATGAAACAAAACTGTATATGTGCAGAACAAGAGTCCTCATTGGATTCTTGGGATGAGTACACCAAAAGAAGATTTTTTAGTTAATAAACTAGATGTGGCACACTTCATGATCTTTGATTCATCAATTTACTGTCATGTTTCCAAGGATGCAAGGAAAAAGATAGATACAACAACCGAGTTGGGCATATTTTTGGGGTACAATGATACACCTCACAAGTATCGGGTGTTTCTGCCATATAAAAAGATGACAATGGTTCATAGAGATGTGAAGTTCGATGAAGATAATTCCATGAGATGTTCCCTTGTGAGGCAAATTCAGTTACATGCAAACGAGGAGATTTTAGCTCCAAAGGAGGAACCAAAAGATAATGTGGAGAAACCACATGTAGAGGAGCAGAGAGTGGAAGCACCCACTCATGTAGATACTTCCAAATATGGAAGGAAGCACACCAGAGAGGTTGACATATTGCTGCATGATGCTAGAGAGAATGTGGGAGCACCCACATCACAAAGCAGGTAGAGGATGTCACCATATCGGTACATTGGCTACATGGATATGATGAGCGAGAGTGTAGAGATTGAGCAATCCTCATTCGAGGAAGTAGTGCATCAAACAATGTGGGTTGATTCCATGGTAGAGGAGTATGACTCCATTTGTGGTTCCACTTTGGTTCAATTTTCTTGTTCATGAGGTCCTTGGGCTAATACAACTGTTAAATGTAATGGACTCATGTTTTGGACTCCATCTTCAAGGATTAATGAAATCGTTTAGTTGATTCTAATCAAAGAAATGAACAATATGTTATCAGAAACAATTTTTGGGAAGTGGTCCCAAGACCAGCAGACAAGTCAATGGTGGGTTCTAGATGGCTTTACAAAGTAAAGTAAGCAACAGATGGGAGTGTGGAGAAACA
>APFE031638667.1:0-15035 GCA_000404065.3 Pinus taeda | reverse complement strand
AGAGGTAGAGGAGGAAGAGGAGGAAGAGGAGGAGGTAGAGGACAAAGTGACAAGGTATGCTAGGAAGTGTTAAGGCATGCTAGAGGCCAAGGAGACATGCCAAGATGTCATAGGTGCTTGGGTGTAACAACATGTGTCAAGGAGTGATAAGGAGTGCTAGGGAAACACAAGGGAGCACTAGGTAAAAATGCATGGAAATGAATGAATAAGAGTTTGTGACCAAGAGTGTCAGTGATCTCTAGGTGTGCTAAGGAGAGAGTGATAAGGTATACTATGTAGTGCCAAGTAATGCTAGAGTGTTAGGGCGGTAGGCCAAGATGTGTCAGGTGATAGGGTGAGCTAGGGACTGTTAGGGGTGTCAGGGAAACATAAAGAAACACTAGGTCAAAATGCATGGAAATGAACAAATAAGAGTGTGTGAGAGGGAGTTTTAATGAGTTCTAGGTGTGTTAAGGAGGGAGTGACAAGGTTATATGCTAATTAATGCCAAGTTATGCTAAACTACCAAGGCATGTCAGGAAGTGCCATGGTGTGCTAGGGAGTGTCAAAGCATGCCAAGGAATGTAGGGGATGTTAACGCATGCCACATAGTGCCAAGGCATTCTAATACATGCTAGGTGCTATGGCATGTCAAGATGTAAATTGTGTTTCTTAATTGTTTTAGACCACGGTTGGATGTGATGAGCCTTGTCTTCGTAACTTGATAAGTGGGATGAGTTGAGATTGTACATGAGTACCCTAATGTATTTCTTAGGTGAACAAGGCATATGTTGAATTTCCACGACTCATGAGAATCTAGGTTTGGCCTTATAATCTTTGATGTGAACACACTCAAGTGCCACAACACATATACTATGCAGAACGGAATTTGCCATGAAAGAAAAAGAAATGGATTTAATACATCTCAGCAAGATTGACTGCTAGATTGTAACGGAAGAAGAATGTACCTTGGCCTGCTCTTCGGTTTCAGATTGGGTTATATGAGATCCAGAGTATCAAGCAAGTGGATGTCGAAGAAGAGCAGATGAAGAAGTACATGTTTGAGCTCTGAAGCTTCAATCCATATGACCCACATTTCATTGTGAAGGATCATTGCACGAGATTTAATTATGAAGGATCACTACATGAGAGTTCAGTTCAACAGGATCCATGGGGCATTTCATTAGGCCGAGGAGGACTCATGGAGGTATTTCTGCAATTCCTCCAGACCCAATGAATAGGTTGGCTTCGTTGTGCAGTGGTTAGTGAAGCAACATGAAACAACATCACGGAGAGTACCAATAGTAGAAGTAGAGGAGCAGATCCAAGCATATCTATGCATGACAAAGCGAAGAGGAAGATTGTTGATCGCATCGAGGAGGAGCAAAGATGCAAGTTTTGAGTAGACAAACTTGTATAATAAACAACTATTGCTATTCAGGCAAAGAGGCAGCAGTGCGACAAGAAAATTGCATGAAGGCAGAGGGATAAGAAGAGAATGGAAGAAGCAGACGAGGAGTTGCATGAGTTGAGGGAGTAACTGCAAAAAGAACGAGAGCTATGGAAACAATATAGGGAAGCACAACAACAACAGATACAGTAGGGGGTACAACATGTACAGACAGACGAAGAAGCTCCCATACAAGTAGTTGATTCATCTGAACAACTAGCATCAGGTGAATAGTGTGAACCATCGCAAGAGCGAGACATTGCTCATGAGATAGAACAAGCACTTCAACGATTGGATGCAGACATGGAGCAACAAGAGTTGGAACAGGACACCAACCTCATGCCTCACCACAAAGAGGTCAACTCACCCACTTCAATTCATACAGATGATGAGAAAGTGTCAAATGACCAAGGAGGCACTGAGATCCTTGGTCGTCAACAGGAAGGAGAGATGCACAACATCTCTTTTGATGAATCTCATTATAGAGTTGTGTAGTCTCACAGAGTACCAAATCTGGAGGATCGTACATATCCTGCGAAAGTTGACAAGTGAGTGAACGTGAATGATGTGCACAAGTATCTAGTTTCCTTGGCCGATGCAACCATAGTGTATGCCAAAGCCACTAGCTCAAGTGTTCAATTTCTGATAGTTGAGAATGAGCGATGGTGAAGGAACTATAGGTGGCCAAGCAAGGAGGAGACTTGGTGACAATGTCCACCTGAGCTAAACTGAAGAAGGCAATATTAGATGAAGTATTATCCCTTGAAACAGTTATGCGAGCATTGTACTTCAATTTTGGTATTGTGCACAAGGTAGTCGTCCATCTCAATTGATGGCAGCAGAGATGTGCTAGAAGAGCATGCATCTTGACGAACGTGCATGATGTTGTTGACAACATGCAAACATGGATGATGAAGTGCAAGGGAGCCCCACTTCACTTGCCAAAGATGATGAGGGCCAATGCGGTCGAGTTGCAATCATGTATCCTGAGTCGTATGCATAACTATGAGGACCTCCCACAACTCATCACTATCATACAAGCTTCCCATGCACGAGTATTCAAGAGCATGGATGTTTTGGTGCACACACATGCGATCCCATCACTTGTGACTCTCACCTAGGTGAAGACCAAGAAGCAGGTCTAACTAGAGATTGACTTGTACTTCAATGAGTTGATGCACATTTCCACCAACCTAGATGTTATGGAGGCAAGGTTAAGGGTTTAGACAAATGTCACAGTGGAACACACAGACATTATCAGGGATTATAGATCTTGGCATCAATATGTTATTGTTGATCAGCATGAGGATGTCGAGTACTTGGACTTCTATAGTTGTGTAAGTCAAAATGATGTTTAGTTTAGCTTACTCAAGCCATTTTTGTTCACATGGGTACATGTGCATTGTAAGGTTAAGTCATGTCAAGTGTAAGTCAAGTGTCAATAGTGGATGTAAAAGTCATAGAGTAGGTGAAGATTCATGAGGGTAGTTGAATGGTCATAAAGGGGAATGTCAAGGGTCACCCCACCCTTTGCTATAAATAGTCTCTCATAACTCATTGTATAGGCTTTTGGTCAGCCAAGCTCCCGATAAGGCTATCTTGGAAAGAGCTTGGATAGTATTGTAACGTGCCTTAGCTTCTCCACTGCACGGGGCTAGTTCATCTCTTTGGAGGAGTAGGCAGATGTGGCTATAACGTTCCAGTGTTGGGGCTAGCAGGTTTACATGGACGTATTGTATGATTGGAACTTATGCTTCTTTATATAATAAGAGCCAACACATTTTCATGCATATGTTTTTATTGTAGTTGAATTGTTCCGGTTGTTTTAGTGATGTATATTGTTTAACTTATGTACTTGTGTATGAACTACTTTGTATGCAATTATATGAATCTTGTTGCAGATGTGTTTTTGGTTTAACCATCACTTTGGATTGTCGGCTGACCTGATTTCCAGCTTGTGATGCATATTCTCTCGTGTGTTCCCTTCCCAACTGAGTATTGTTACAGTTTTCCAAGGGGTGCACTCATCCCACCCCACCTGTGTTAAAACCTCTCATGCACCTTCCTTGACTCATTGCAGCGGTCACACCCTAGCTACTAAAAGAGTTACCTTACTTGCCTCTGTTTGACATCAGTGGTCAAGGCATTGCTTTACAACCCACTACTGGGATTCCTACACCAAACGATCTGAGGTCTAATTGGGACTTCTTACCGGGGAGATCCCCTTGACATGTTGGTGGGTCCAACACCATCAACAAATTCCTTTGTCGAAAAGAGAGTAGAAAACCATCCTTGGCACACAGTTACATCCCTTATTTGATAGGAAATTTTCCACTTGATTCTAATCTCTATAGACATTATTAGAGGCCAGCCTTTGAAAGGTATTCATCAAATATCTTATGCATTGCATCCAAAAAGTAAGGGAAGGTGGTCCAAATTTTTTTCTCAATTGTACCCAATCTAGGATCATCTTGGAATCTCCAAACATAGGTAAATCTTCAATTGCAACCCAGTTAGCACATAGAAGAGCCCCCAAGAGTATGATTAACTCAACTCTATTATTTGACCCTATGCCACTATACTAATTGAAATGGAAGGTGTTGTCTAGCTTCAAAGCCAAATGTGTCCCACTTCCACAAACCCCATTGGTGGATGCTCCATAAAAAAAAAATATAAAGTATGACCATAGCTCCACGAGTCAAAAATGTCTTCTAGGTTTTTTCTCCTTCATTGGCCATATCTCCATAAAATATGCAAAAGCTTTAAATCTTTAAAAATATTCTCATTCTTGCTTCTCCATATGCCCTACAAAATATAGAAAGGCAAGGAACGATATGTCTTGAAACCTTCAAACCATTGAGTGAGACATCTCTAAATGGAAACCATGTTCTAGATTACATGCATTTTAAGCATTTGAAGAATTTCACTCCATACCGAGATCGCAAAAGGACATGTTATAAATAGACGTTCCATGTCTTCTAAATCTTCTTTACATAAAGAGCATCTTCCAAGATCTTGAAAGCCCCTTTTATGGATATTATCCCAAGTTAGAATATTATTGTGGACCACCAACCACATAAAACATTTTAATTTGAGAGGTATGTCCCATATCCATGTGTTATGAAACTAAAAAGAATTATCATTCAAGCGATGTCCATGAGAAATATGTTTATAAATCTCTTTAACCGAGATCTGCTCATTATACATAACACCTTCCCATTTTATCTTTTCTTTCTTCTAAGTGAGTTTTAAACCTATTAGACTTAACTGAGTTGTGAAACGTGCCCATTCCACAAATAGGTCCTCTGGAAATCCAAGTTCAAATGCAGTAAGCCAATAACTTGTAACATAAGAATATCCTCAATCACAAGAGATTTAGTTCATAAAGTAAAGCCTTTTCTTATGTAAATGCTCAAGGATGCGAATAGAAAGAGTATGTATTCCCTCCACTCCTTTGCTATCATCTAGTCCTATTGTTATCCTATTCCCCCTTCCAACCCCCCATCTCATATTCCGTAGTAGCCAATATTTGCTTCTCATCATGCTTCTCCATATAAACGATGTCACCTTCTTCTTTGGAGCTACCTATTGAATCCATTCCTTAAGTTGTCTATTTTTTAGATATTTCTCTTTAATAACCTATTACCAAATACCTTTTCCCTCGAAGGTTTTCCATAATTTCTTGACAATTAAAGCCTTACTAAAACATTATGTGTCCTTTATACCCCACCGTCAATCATTCTCATGTCTCGCAAGTACCTCTAAATAGACCAAAATTATCTTATTTGTGGATTTAGGCCTAGCCCAAAGGCAACTAACTATAATAGCATCAATTCTTTTGATCTAAAGATACTGTGGGGGGAAGATACTGAGGTTTGAGCCCTCTAATTGCAATGAAATCACCTCCTCCCCATTTTTCATGAAATGATTTGAAGATGTCAATTGTTTAGGGTTTTGTCAAAGAGTGCAAGAAGTAGGTTACCATGAGCATCTGACAAGTATATTTTCCCTCACCTTGAAGGATTTCAAGATCACCATTGCAGGGATCGATTTCATGTTTTCAGTGGATGCCATCTCTCAAGCTATAGGCATACCAAACCATGTTGAAAATTGGTTCAAAGGCATCAACCTAGACCTAGAAGAGTACAAACCCTACTTGAAATCACAATACAAAGGAGGTCACTCACATGTTTTCCCATTCAGATACTTGTTGGAGAGATATGCATCATTGATGAAGGTTTTCATGAAGTTCTTAAAATGTGAGGGGATATTTTCTAGGCTATATCAATACCACATAAGACTGCTCATGCACTTTATAGCTCCCAGGTCTCTAAATTTGTCCAGCTACTTGTATACAAGCCTAACCAAAATGTATTAAAGGGTTCAATTGAAAGGAAAAGTGCATTATCCCAACCTCTTTCACCACAGACTAATAAAGGTTATAGTACTCCATCAGTTGAAAGAGAAGAACATGACATGGGACACCTTCATTGAGGTAGCCTTGAAAATGCATATAACCACTTCACCAAGCCAACACCAAACCATGTTATTACAACCCATGGAGGTGGGATCATCAAGAAAACATGATGAGCCTAAATTTTCCAAAACCCACTTGAGCCTATCTATCTAGCCTAAAAGCCTTTACATTCCAGTCATCTCTTGGCTTTGATTTCATAGAGAGAGCCCACTCTGGTTTGGTAGGGCTAGCTGCCAAACTAAAATATTGGTCTGTGGTTGCCTCCATCGATCTCCTCATCAGCCTGGGACATTGTGGAGGATAACAGATGGCATGACAACTAGGGAGTTCTGAGGTGTTCTAGTGAATGTAAGGTTCCCGAGTCATGGAAAAATGTAATGCTAGTTGTGAGGTCATGACTGCCAAGGTGTGTTAGGGAATGCTAGGGCATGCTAACATGTGCCAGATAGTATGAAGACATGTCAAACAAGCTAAGATGTGCCAAGTGCTAAGGAATTCCAAGATGTACAAGGGTGTGACAATGCATGCCAAGGACTGTCAAGGCAATAGAAGGGAGGAACAAGTTAAACTACAAGGAAATGAGCACATAATAGGGTTAATAAGTCATCAATTTACCTTTTCCATGAGGGGCATGCTAGGCACACCAACATTAGGTGCCAATAGGTGCCAAGTGCCAAGTGTCAATGCATTCTAAGTGCCAAATCTTCATATGTTTCTTCTCATCTAGTTTCCAATAGTTGATCTCAAATAACTTTAATATTAAACCATGCCAAAGCATACCAAGTCATCTCAACGCATGCCAAACATGCTTATAAGACTTGCCAAGTGCCAATGTGCATTAGGGAGTGTGATGCATGCTAGGAAGTGGCAGAGCATATCAAAGATTGTTAAGGCGTGCTATAGAGTGCCAACGCATGATGAGGAGTGTTAGGGAGTACTAGAAAAACACAAGGGAGCACTAGGTCAAAATCCATGGAAGTGAATGAATATGAGGGTGTGTTGGGGAGTGTTAATGAGTGCTAGTTGTCATGTCAAGGAGGAAGTGAAAAGGTATGTTAGGCATGGGTAAGGCATTCCAGGGAATATCATGGAATTTCAAGAAGTGCTGGATTGCGCTAGGTAGTTCTAGGGTATGCTAACATGTGCCAAATAGTGTCGAGGCATGCCAGGTGCTAAGACATGCTAGGATGTGTAGGGTTCCAGAGTATACCAATATGTGTCAAGGAATTTCAAGAAAACAAAATGAATAACGAAGCTAAAATACAAGGAAATGAACACATAAGAGGGTTAATAAGTCGATACTTTACCTTTTTCAAAAGGGGCATGCTAGGCACACTAATAATATGTTTGAATACATGCCAAGTGCTAATGTTTGTCAATGAAATATTATCCCAAGGTGTTCTAGGGAATTCTAGGGACTACATGGCATGCCAACACATGATAAGGGAGTGCTATGCTATGCTACGACACGCCAACATGTGCTTTGGTGTCCTACTCATGGCAAGATGTTCTAGGTACAAAGGTGTTCCAGGTACAAAGATGTTTCAGGTGCAAAGATGTTCCAAGACATGTGAGGTGCCAAGGAATGTTAGTGTACTATTCCGAAGCATGTTAAGGTGTGTCATGAGTGTTGAGGAGTGCTCGGTCTCTCTCATTGATAGAATTGAAAGAGATTGATTATGTATTAAATAATATAGTTCCTACACACACTAGTGGAACTTTATTTAAAAGAAATTTGCGTGATAATAAGCCTAATACAGATGAATCAATGTGTTGACTCATAGGAAAACTATATTCTTATGACTTGAGGGAAATGATACACACTAATTACTTCTTAACAAATTGACTGACTATTATAACCACTATGACCTTGGACACATAATGAAAAATACTCCACAACAATGGTCTTAAAACATTATATTTTGACAAAAAATATAGTAACAGGTACATAACGTCATCAAAAACTCATTGGAATGATCAAAGATAACGAACATTTTTTTACCGTCACCAAAAGTAACCAAAAAGAGAATTGGTGAGGGTTAATAAAAGATCATCACTAGAAGTGTCACAAAAGAGAGAATTAGTGATGGGCCTTTAACGACCCTCACCAAAAGCATCACAAAAGAGAGAACTAGTGACCGACCTTTAACGACCCTCACCAAAAGTGTCATTGAAAATGGCTTTGGTGACAAACCTTAAAGGACCATCACTATATACACTTACAACAATGTTTTTTAAAGACCCTCACCATATGCGACATTGGTGATGAACCTTACAGGTCTGTCACAGGCATGAAGCGTCATCAAAAAATTATTGGAATGATCAATGATGATGAAAATTTATTAATCATCACCAAAATGAACCCAAAAAATCATTAGTGATGGTCAATATAAGATCGTCACTAGAAGTGTCACCAAAGAGAGAATTAGTGATGGGCCTTTAACGACCCTCACCAAAAGTGTCCCCAAAGAGAGAATTTGTGACGGACCTTTAACGACCCTCACCAAAAGTGTCATTGAAATTGGCTTTAGTGACAAACCTTAAAGGACCATCACTATATACACTTACAACAATGCTCTTTTAAATACCGTTACCATATGTGACATTGGTGACCTTAAAGGTCCATCACAGGCATGACCCTCACCAATGACCTATTTTCTTGTAGTGATTACATGTGTATTTTACTTCTGTTCATTGCATGTGATTATGTTATGTTGAATACAGGGTTTATGTTTTAATGCTACTCTGATAAGTGAATCTATATCTTTCTCTGTTTTATATGACCGCAATTAGAGATATCTATTTCTATGAAACTAACCGCAATGCAGGTTAAAGTAACCAAAACTTAAGCAAATCTGGGTAGATAGAGAGGTAAGAGTAATTACAGAGGCGTGTAAGTGCCTGATATATCTATTTAGGGTCCGCAAAGGATGATTATAAGCTTTCGCGGATGCTTCAAGGACGAATAAGGGAAATACTTTGATAAGGCCTAAAAGGCTTATCAATCTGCGTGAAGTAAGGTTAGGGCATATAACCAACATCACAACCATCTCAGGGTGTAGAAACTTGGTTACTACATCCCCCAATACTGCTTTGGGTGAGACTTTAGTCCACGCTCTGCGGATTGATACCAAAAGTGCCAATAGTGTATGGATTTTCTTGTCTAATTAACGTTGAACCCGGGTCAGGGCCCATCAAGCCAACAATGGAGCGTGTAGGGGGAGTACTATTGCCAAAAGGTCGGGTTGTGGCATATGAATCTCAGAAGTTCAAGGAGCATGAAAAAAGTACTTAGCTTATGATTTAGAGTTAACAACAGTAATATAGACCGTAAAAATGTCGCGACACTATCTTCTTGGGACAAGATTCATACTAATGACAGATCACAATAGCCTAACAAATTATTTTAAAAACCCTACTCTCAATGCTCGAAAAGCCCATGGAATTACTTTCCTAAGTGAATTTGAGTTGGAATTAAGAATTTGAAAGGAAACTAGAACTAGGTAGCTAACATTTTGAGTAGAAAATTGGATTTTGTGTTTGAAATTTCAGTTAGTGAAGCTAAAACTTCTTTCAAGGAACATATTAAGGAGGCCGCTTCGAGGGATAGAGAGTATCAACTTTTATGGAAGCAAGAAAGGAAACCAAATAGTAGTGAATGCCATCTTGGATATGGGATAAATAAAGAACAATTGTTAAGTTAATGGAACATAATGTATGTTCCTAACTAGACAAACAATAAACAATTAATTCTTGAAGAATATAAAAAACAAAATCCCTTATGCTGCTCACCCAGGATACTAGAAATTAATTGATGCCTTGAGGAAGGAATATTTCTGGCCATATATGAAGAAAGAGGTTAATTATACTTTTCTAAATGTTTGGAATGCCAACAGGTGAAGGCAAAACACCAACATCCGGCTGGATTGCTATACCAATTACCTATTCCCAAGTGTAAATGGGAGACTATTACTTTGGATTTTATTACGGGTCTACCTAAAACAAAAAGTAAAAATGACTCTATAATGGTAGTGGTTGATAAATTGTGTAAGTTTTCTCATTTCATTCTAGTACAATATACCTACAAAATAGTTCAAATTGCTATCATATTTATGAAATATATTTTCAAGTTGCATGGGCTACGAAAGGTGGTAATTTCATATAGAGATTTGAAATTTACATTTTCCTTTTGGAAAGATTTATTCAATGGGTTAGGTACTCAGGTACAACTTAGTACTGCATACCACCCTCAAACAGACGGGAAAACCGAAAGAGTGCATCAGGTGATCGAGGATATTTTAAGAATGCATGTAATGCAACAACCAGCTAAGTGGGAGGACTATATTCACTTGGTAGAATTTGCTTACAATAATAACTATCATACCTATCTAAAGATGAGTCTATTTTAGGTATTATATGGGAACATGTGCATAACACATGTTAATTGGAGTGGTCTAGAAGATAAGTTTATGTTGGGACCTGACTTACTAAAGGAAATGGAAGAGGCAGTAAGGAAAGTGAGGGGAAACTTAAAATCTGCTTGAGATAGACAAAACATGTATGTAGATACAAAGTGCAGTTATCAAGAATTTCAAGTAGGGAATCAAATATATGTGAGGGTCAATCCTAAGAAGAGGACTCTATGTTGGGGAGGTTGTGCCAAATTTCCCCCCTAGTTTTGTGGCCCATTTTAGATTTTAGTTCAGGTTGGGCATGTGGCATAACAATTAGCCCTGCCTAGCCACATATGTGTTCATAATGAATTTCATGCCTTGTTACTGAAAAAATACATATATGATCCTAGACATGTCAATGATCTGAAAAACATACAGGTAAGAATTGCAAATGTGTATATGTATAAATATTAGATTATGTTAATAAAATAGACTAATAATGATTGTTAATGGTGAATGTACAGGTATAACTAGATGGATAATTCCTAGTCGAAGCTCTGCATATACTCAATCAAAGAGAAGTAACGCTATGGAAGCAAACTATCACCCAAGTTAAATTGAAGTGGAAGCACTTTAGTTTAGAAGAGGTTACCTGGGAAGATGAGAAATTTATGGAGAAAGCATACCCAAGCCTGTTCTAAGGCCGTGACAAAATTGGGACAATGTTTTTCTCGAGGAGGGGAAGATGACACATCCCTTGGTAACTTGTAAATATTTTCTTTTTATTGTGGTTAAATACATTATATTACCTTGCAAACCATGTAAAGGTATAATGTTAAGTAGGAAATATTTGTTTATATCATGGAAATTGAATTTTTACGCAAGAAGGAACCACATGAAGAGGAAGGTTAAATGAAACCACCTGTGAGGGTAGTTGGACAGTTATGGGTTATGAGGTTACCTGCCTTTGAAGGATAAGGTTAAAATGAAAGAAGGAAAAACTGAGAGGGTTAATGAACGTGAGGTCGTCTGAAGTGGAAGAATCGCAAAAGTTGAAAAGACTGTTTTATGAGACCTATTTCTCTTTTTCCTACAAGTTGGTCTGAGGAATATTCTTGAACGCAAATTGTCCTTGACTAAGTCTGGTTGGGAACAGATAGTCGCAGGGAGAAGTTTTGTTTAGTGTTTTCCTAAAAATTACCCTACATGTAAGGTTAGCTCAAGGGGAGATGTAGTCTCCAGACTGATCTCATTGGCAGGTAGGAAACCTCTTCTTCATGTGGATGTGACCTCTTGTGAAAGTAGATTTGCGTAACTCAGAGAATATGTACTGGCATGCAATGTTGTTTTGAATGTTGCTAGTAGATAAAAATAGAAAATGGTGTGTACCGTACATGCTATTTTAAATGCTTATAGTAGACAAAAAGAGGAAAAATAAATGTGTACTGTACATGCTATTTTTTTTCTAAATTGGTCTAGTTCTTTATTGATACAAAAATGTTATTATAGAGAGGCAGATGCCTCGAGAGTTCTAGCCATGGAGTTGGCATTCTTACAAAAAACACTTGACGTACTTACTAGAGAACCTGCGTATTGACTTACATTTTATTTGTAGTATCTGAAAACATTAGATTCTGAATCACGACAGTAACCAAAACTGACCCATACAGTGACCAAAAAATGACCCTAACAGTGACCAGGACTGACCTATAAACAACTAGCTCTTGGACAGATTCCAACATAAACATAAACATATACAGACACCAACATATAAGAGAATGCCGCCCTCATAGTGGAGACCGACATATAGAGATGACAGAGACCTGATTCAGCGAGCTTACAAGCATGAAAAACTATGTATCCAGAGGGGGTTGAACTTCTATCTTCAACAATTGACCAAAAACCAAAGGAGTAGATTCATTCAATCTTCATCCGAGGTTGATGGCTATTCTTCTACAATTTGGCACCCAAATTGGTCTGTATCTTTGGATTCAGAAGGATGGGCTGCAGAACTAGAAGGGTCACCTCCCGCTGGTGCGTTTGGGTCAGCATTTGCGTTTGAATTCAGATTTGGAAAGCCGCCTAAATCTCGTCGTTGGGAAACGTTCTGGACTACCCTCCGATGTTCCATAGGAGCCATAGGATTAACCTACCCTGAACCCACAGCATCCTCAAACATCTCGACTGTAACTGAAACAATGAAGGATGAGTTTCCAAGGGAGTAGGGAATGCAGAATCGAGCTGTATGCGAGTGAGAATGATGTGAACATTCTTCTACTATGACTTGCCCTCTACCCCTGCCCCTGCCACTTCTTGTAGTAGGATATCTGTTGCAGTAGAGCTCTGAAGCGTCAGACGAGGGGTTTGATGTGGTAGAGGAAGGCCGATG
Source organism: Pinus taeda (assembly GCA_000404065.3). NCBI lineage: Eukaryota > Viridiplantae > Streptophyta > Pinopsida > Pinales > Pinaceae > Pinus > Pinus taeda. Next base: position 2,346 of record APFE031638667.1, on the reverse strand, counting down.
GGAGGCTTGGCCACGAGAACTGCCCCGTCTGCACCCCATTCTAGGTCATTCTCTTAGCATTTTGTGAAGAGCGGGACTAACAAACAGAGAGGGAATGGCAAGGAGACAACTGAGGGGTAAGCACCCCAAATGTAATGAAGACTGAGCGCGTTGATAACTGTCAACACCATGAACCAGAGCCGAAGGGAAGCAGGGGATGGGGTTAGCACTTGAGGAATAGCAAGGAACTGCCCCCTCGTTGAACCTGAAAGTGCACATAGGAGAAACAGGAATGAGGACCAGACCAGGCGCCATCTTAGATAAATCTTGTTCAAGGGAGAGAAACATTAATGTTGCAATTAATAGGATTTTGCGAAACCATGTCTCCGTCCTCCTACAAATACATCTGGTGATTGTGAGTGGCCTCTCACCCACCCTCCACACCACCTTCGCACCCTTGAACTGACTATTCACCCGCATCCGGGATAGAATAGTAATGTTGCACCAAAGAAGTGCACTCATGTTTGAGTTGTGCATCATCTGAGTCATAAAGAGGGCCTGAGAAGAATGGGAGCAGCTGGTTGACCCCCTAATTGGCCAATCTGTCTACTACTTTGTTAGTAGTGCGCCTTATATGCTTGAAGGTGATGCTCGAGGGGGTCCTGAGCCATTCTTCAATTTGTTTTAATCTACTGAGCAACCTCCAGCTTGAGGCAATCTTAGCTACCGAGGTGCCTATTTAAATCCTTGTGGTTGTTGTTATTAGGATAAGAGAGTCCCCTTCTACCTCAAGAGGGAAAAAGTTTTCCTGTTCTGCTATGTAAATACCTTTCCATAATCCTTCCAATTCAGCAATGTTGTTGGCATCTTTGCCAATTGTTCCATGATATATATGCAATATTGTGCCCATTTCATTCCTGAAGGCACTGCCATAGCCAACCGGCCCAGGATTGCCCTTGGTAGCCCCATCAAAGTTCAATTTGTAAGAGTTGGAAGCAGGAGGGGACCAAATGAGGGGAGAGGCGGAACTGGTTGGGGGTCTGGACTTGATTTGAGCCAAAACGGTGAGGTCCATGTTCCAAGCTTTCATAATGAGGTGTTCCTGAGGAGAGTCTAGCAGGTTCAAGTCTTTCAAATGTCTTATAGCAAGAGTTTCTTGGAGATTTTGCTTAAGAAGAAGCCGCAGAGTGTCAATTGGCCTGCTGATGTTGTTGAAGACTCTGTTGTTTCTATCCTTCCATAAGATCCAGTAAATAAAGCCTAGGAGGAGGTTCCACATTGAATTGAGAGGAAGGCTTTGGAAAGGTTGCTTTGGCCATTTTCTAATGGTGTCTGTAATATCTCCCAGTCGTCTGCCCGATCTTATGTTGCATTGGTCAATTCTCTCCCATAATTGATTTGCTAGAGGACAAGTATCCATGAGATGCAGGATGGTTTCAGAGTTGAGATTACAGTTGGGGCATCTAAAAGTTCCAATGAATCCTTATTTTTGCAAATTTTCCCATGTGAGGATTCGCCTCTTGCTCAAAATCCATAGAAAAGTGGAGACCTTAGGCCAAATTCTTGGTTGCCAAACCTAGTCCCAAAGCTGATCCTTGTTTGCCTGCGAGGGTGGATAGCGAAGTTGGTATACCTCCTTGGCAGTAAAAATTCCTTTTGGCATGTGTCCCCATCACAGCTTGTCCTTTTGATATGAGTATTTAATCCTTCTGTGTTTTAACTCCTGAATGATCTCTGTGTAAGTTCCCCTTGCCAATTTGCCTGCCAGGTGCTAGCTAATTTCTAGAGTTGAAAGTCTTGGGGCGTTTGCTGCTACCAGAACTAGTGAACATGGATTTGATCAGCTTGCTGCATAGAAGCTTGCCAAATGGGCTTATGGAAGAGTGAGGCTAGTTTTAGGAGCTGTTGCCATGAATCCTCCGAAAATCTAGTTGTTGTGCCCGAATGAATTTCCCAAAAACTATTCTCTTGGATAAAGGCGTTGTGGAGCTTGGCGACATTCCAAATAAAAGAGCCTGGAGTTGTGGTACTGATTCTGATAAGGTCATCCCATTGACTGCTTGGAGCATATTTTTCTTGCCATAGCTGTGCCCAAGGTATATGTGGTTTGGTGATCTAGTTCCACCAGACGCGGGCTCCCATTGTATTGTTGCTTTGAAGGGGATCCCTCAATCCTAACCCACCGGCTGATCTCGGCTGACAGACCTCATTCCAATTGACAAGAGCCCATTTTCTATTGAGACCAGAGGATCCCCAAAGAAAATTTCTGTGTAGATTGCGAATGATCTTGAGAACCCATTTGGGCGCTGCCAAAATAGAGAAGAGATAAAGAGGCATAGCCTAGAGAACTTATTTGATCAGGATGAG
>APFE031638665.1:0-13169 GCA_000404065.3 Pinus taeda | reverse complement strand
TTTTGAGGCCCTAAACGACGTTTTTTGGGAAATCTGGGGGCAACATGGGTCCATGGACCGATGTTGCCCTTCCCAAAGTGGTAGTCCTCGGATAGATCTTTCTAACGAGCTATCATACGCGTCAAACGGAGATCGTATGCCAAAGTTACGACCCCGGGAAATTGATGTACCAATTTACCCAAAAACGGGGCCCACAATTTGGCGTTTCATCTTCTGGGGTCGGTTTTGGAATGTGAAGGGTTTTCCATTGTTTCTCAACAATAAATAAGCCTTCGAGCCTCATTGTAACACAATTCGAAACAGTTCAGAAGCATGTAGCCGCCACATCTCCTCTCAAAGATAAGCGACCATCGCCCTAGCTGGTTTATTTCCATTTCTAGTTGTAAGCATATTTCGATATTTTCCATTAATGAAATGAAGCATTATTTCCGCTGCATTTGTGTGTACATGGTTATCTCTGTATTTTATTGTGTTCCTATTTAAATCTGGATCAGTGGTATCAGAGCGGTCTGCTTTTTCTCTATTTTTCTTTGCATGTCCCCAACAAGGTCGGGATATAAGGAGTTAGCGCTGGAACTAGTCGAACCTTTGCAAGACTAGCCTCGCAAATCTCGACAGCCTCCCATGGCGGATGAGAAGAAAGACGAGGGGGCAGAAGATCCTATCAAAATCTTGCTCGAAGAAGTGCTCGAGCGACAAAGGAACGCGATGATGGATAACTTTGCGTAGATCCTTCAGCGGCTACCCAGAGGCGACGCATCGGCTTCCAACAGCTACTCTGGAAACGCCACGCCTTTTAAGGTACAAGTTAATTTTGAAATCCCCATCTTCGAGGGTAAAATAGACGCAGATGCCGTAGATAAATGGTTAAATCTGCTAGATGGGAATTTCTCTGTTCATGAATTTTCAAGTCGGGAAAAGAAAAGATTGTTTTTTCTCTTCTCAAAGCAGCCCCCCACGTCAAGAACTGGTGGGAAACCTACTGCGAGCAGAAGGATGAAAGTACAGGCTCATTATTTTCAGCCGCAACCACTTGGAATGACTTCTGGGATGCATCAAGGAGCAGTACTACCCTGTCAAAAGCTATGAGGACAAATACATCAAATGGACCACACTGCGGCAGGGACGAGACCAAGATGTGTTTGAGTTCACAAACATTTTTCATACCCTTCGCACACAGTTGGGTATCAAAGATTCTGAGCTGCATCTGGTACTCAAATACCATGGATGCCTACACAGATACATACAGGAAGAGATGGAGTTCTTGGACATCTCCTCACTTGGCACAGCGTACCGATACGCTTTCAAAATCGAGCAAAAGTTGAAACAGAAGAAGCGAGACTTTGGATCTGCAAATCTGAAGCCCAAAGGACAGAGCCAAGGCGGGGTGACCCAAGACAACCCGTCGAATCCGCAAGAAAAGAACAACACCACGAAGCCAAAGAAGGACACAGGAAAGTGGTGTGAGTTCCACAAGAGTCCCACTCATAACACAACTAAGTGTCGGACCAAGCAGTCACTGGTGGCCGAGTTGAAGGCTTCTGAATCAGATACATGTTCCAACCCTAAGCCAGAACCTGACAAGGGGAATGGCAAGGGGAAGCAGATCATTGATGCGGATCCCAGTGCCACTGTTGCCACTGCCAAAATCCAGAAGAATGAGCCCGAAGAGCCAGAGGAGGGGGAACGTCTTTTTCACTCACAAATGTGGGTGAAGGGTTTGTCACTGCAATTCATTGTCGACAGTGGCAGCCAAAAGAACCTCGTTTCAGAGGAGGTCATGAAGCGGTTGGGCCTACCAACTACACCACACCCGCAACCGTACAGTATCGGGTGGCTTCATGAAGGACGAGATCTCAAAGTTCGCCAACAGTGTCGCCTTCCCTACAGCATCAAACCATTCACAGACGAGGTATTGTGTGATGTGACACCTCTGGATGTTTGTGATGTATTATTAGGCCAGCCATACTTGTGGAGGCGACATGTTGTGTATGAGTCAAGGCCTCCCGTTGTCATTATTTCTTTGGGTGATTCATTATACAGGATACCGGAGGTAGCCCCACCTACTGCCACGTCTTTGATCACTGCTAAGAAAGGCAGCAAGCTCATATCACAGACTAGGAAATTTATTTTCTGTCTGGTTCGCTCCCAAAGTAAGGGGAAGATCGTTGCTACATCCATGACCCCCACAAAGAGTTCCTCCACGCAACAACAGCAGCAGCAAAGGGATACGGCCATGACAGAACACAGGAACAACTTCTCCTCACCCACAGGGGTACCACACAAGTTTCAGGTGGGCAACAAAGTCTGGTTGCATCGACAGAAAGAATGCCTTACTAGAACCCATCAGAAGCTCAGACCACTCCGACAAGGTCCTTACAGTAGTACCAAGGCTATGGGGAACAATTCTTTGGAGCACATCATTCCTCCATTCCCTCGCCTGCACCAAGTGTTCAATGTGGACCGTCGTCGACTATGCTTCCCACCGTTACTGGACACATCAGAGATTGCAGGACAAGTTCAGCAGATGGAGGAACTCAACGTAATGGGGACCATTGCTTCGTAAAGGGGGAGGAATGATCCAGGTGGATGTTGGGTGGCCACCCACCTATCCCATTTGGACCCCCACAACTATCTCTTTCAGTTTTTTCAGTTTCCGTAATTGTAGCACAATTTACTATTTTTAGCCGTTTTTCGGGTCCTAAACTTCCGGAGCCGTTTTGAGGCCCTAAACGACGTTTTTTGGGAATCTAGGGGCTACATGGGCCCATGGACGAATGTTTTCCTTCCCAAAGTGGTAGTTCTCGGATAGATCTTTCTAACGAGCTATCATACGCGTCAAACGGAGATCATATGCCAAAGTTACGACCCCGGGAAATTGATGTACCAATTTACCCAAAACGGGGCCCAAAATTTAGCGTTTCATCTTCTGGGGTTAGGTTTTGGAATGTGAAGGGTTTTCCATTCTTTCTCAACAATAAATAGGCCTTCGAGCCTCATTGTAACACAATTCGGAACAGTTCAGAGGCATGTAGCCGCCACATCTCTTCTCAGAGATAAGCTACCATCGTCCTAGCTGGTTTATTTCCATTTTTTGTTGTAAGCATATTTCGGTATTTTCCATTAATGAAATGAAGCATTATTTCCATTGCATCTGTGTGTATATGGTTACCTCTGTATTTTATTGCGTTCTTGTTTAAATGCGGATCAATAAATCCTTTGAATGACTTTCAACATAAAGTTTTGATTGTAAGACTCACCTTTTGAATCATTGCTAGAATTATTTGTCTGCTTACCCTTCTGATCCTGCATCTTCTTTGTCATGATATCAAGATGTAAGGACCAACACCAGTCTACGATGTGACCTCTCTTTCTACAGTAGTCACACGTTGATTGGTCATATCCCAATCCTTCATATTTAGACCTTTCCTGCACTGAGATCGGTTGGAGTCTGCCTTGGCCATTCTTATTGAGGCCTTGTCCTTGCTGATATCCCATATTTTTCATCAGTGCCATACCCATTTCTTTGGTATGCTTCTCGAACATTCTCTCAGGATTTTTGGAAGACTCTATTTTTGAAACATTTTTTTGAGATGATGGTACATAAGGAAATTCCTTTGAAGGTGAGGAAAAATTACCAATGGATTTTTCCCTTGATTGTGCTTTTGGAGTGGTAGATATAGATGAACTTTCTTCATCTTCCTGATGAAATGGAGGTAATTCATACTCTCCTAGAGCGGATGGACTTCGAATTGAAGGACTGCTCCACTTTTGATTCTTATGCAAGGCCTCAATCTTCACTTGTAGTTTTTGTTTGTCTTCCTGCAAAGCCTGCACCATGCATCACAATGCAACGTTCTATTGTTGATATTTATGGTTGAACTCTTCCAGTTCTTGCAATCGAATCTGCCTCGAGATTTTAACCATCCTTGCACTTTGGTGAGAAACACTTTGATACCAAAAATGATCTGAAAATTGCATAAGAAGATCACTCTCTGACACTTGACAAGTTTTAAATGGGTCTTTAAGACAACGACTTAATTAATTTGTGCAAGTTAACCATAAAGGACACGACACATATAATCACACAACATCAAGAAGAATTACATTGAGGTTGGTGATGGAGTTCACCCCTCCTGGGCTACTTCTCTAGGCCCTGCTCAAAAGTCTAGGCTGCTCATATTTCAGTACAGAAGAAGAGGTACATTAAATTGTTGTTTACAATTACATCTCTTTCCCCAATATGGAAATTCTCTCCCATAGAGAACTCTCACAATATAACTTGGCAATCTACACTCGACGTGTCATCTACAGCAAAACATAGAGTCCCTAACAATGACTCTAAACCTCAATTGAAATTGAGCATTCAATCGTCAACAATACATTAATCAATTACTTGTCTCAACTTGACTAGGAGAGACACAGTTCATGTACTATCTTCTGAAGAATTTGTTGCTGCAACTGACAACCACGTTCTGCCATTGAGTCTAGAGTGTGCGAAAACCCCTGTTTCGGCTCTTCAAGTGCCCAATTCGACTTCCGTGTGCCTTCAAAATGCCAAAAGCTAACTTGACTCAAGAACTAGGTCACATCGTCAACTTCAGACTGTGCTCCTCACAACTCCCTTCTCGTTCCGATGGAATGATTTCTTAACTCCTTCCAACCCACAAAGCTAGGCTTCAATACCACTTTGGGCTTCACTTGCCACTGACTTTGAATGGCTTCGCCTCTGACTTCGAATGGATTTGAAAGGCTTGGAATGGCTTCGAATGGCCTTGAAATGGCTTTGACTGGCTTCAAATGGATTGTCTTTCCTTTGAGTTGCTTCTCCTTGAATTGGTGCATTTGACCACCCTTTATAACCTTTTACAACTCTAAGTTTAGAGTTTTGTTTCATTTGATGCAATTGTCATAAAACACCTACTACATTTGTTTTAACAATATAGTTTTAATTTGGAAAACGTTTACAACGTATTACCAACACAAATATTCGTTGTGCGCTTTATAACAAACATAGTTTATCCAAAGTTTAATTGAACCGACGTTGATGATCTATTGGCCACATACCAAAGTATTAATATAACTCTAACTTCGTTATAACTATACTCCACCTCCGCGCGTTCGTCGACGTTTCAACCCTGCGTTGAAGTGTTTTTGTCGAGGCACACAAACCCCGCGGTGGTTACATATCTCCAATTGGAGCTCTGGTGCAGATCTTGAATGTGTATTGACCTCGTGGCATACAAATCATGAACTTCGGCAGTCTATACAATCACCCTATGGCATATAATATGTTGTTATCCCGGTGGTTAACACCTTTCCAACCATGTCATATGATGTTATTGGACCGGCATACTATCAACTCTGACGGTGACTGGACCTACTCCAATGTGTTGACCCATACACGGTTACCTACTCCTTACCTGCTCCCCAATGGTTCGATGGCATATCCCGTGGCATACACATATATCCAAACTTTATACATTGGTCTATTGTTGACACATATGAACCTGCAGCATATCAAATAGTTTGGCATTGAACCGACGGCTACATAACTCTGCACCAACTGTGGAATTTGTTGTAACGATGTTGACACCTATGCTAATCCCCATGGTGCACATAACATTTTATATAACTCCCGTGGCATATCGATAGACCTGGAATACGGTGGCATCTGTGGTGATACATCCCATATATGGTAAATTCAAACTTTGGTTTAATATTACATTGCCGCATAGTTTGATCTCTGCTCCACTATTGAACTTTTTAATATATGTTTATTATATGGTTTTTAAAACCATACCACTTGGTTTAATATATGCGCCCACCATATATATATATATATATTATTATATATATATATATATATATATATATATATATATTCATGTTATATATAGGTTGTAAACCATAGTAAACCTATGCCATAATTTAATATATGCACCAAAACCGACCTTTGACTTTGTTGACTTGACCATTGCCATGTGTTAATCTATGAGAATTCCACTTGGCTAGAAAGACCCTATTTTTACTTGTTCACCATAAACTTCAATGGGTGTTTTCTCCTTCATCCAGAGGCCAATTGAAAAACCGAAGATATTGTCGAATTAGGCGCAATGCGATCTTTAGCTTGGCACTATTTTTGGGACCATCTGACACTGATAATTTTCGAGCATGTCAAGAATTGATGCCATCTGAGGCCATTTTTGTCCTGAAACATTACCTAGAAAACTTCAACTGAACTCACTAAGATCCATCTTGAATCAGTTGATCATGCAGTCATGTTGGTTGCATAAGTGGTCCTTATGCTTGTAGTCCATGTGCTTGTTACATTTGCATGGTATTGATTGTGGTTGTAGTGATGTCTCCCTGTGAAGGTTGATGGTGTTGTTGTGGGATGTGTTGTCATGAGTGTATGATTGTATATGCATTTGTTATACATGTCATTGTATATATGTTGTTATGCATAAAGTCATTGTATGCAATTAGGTCATCATGATGATATTGGTATGTTATGATGCTAATGTGTTGGCTGAGATAGAGCAAGAGATGTAAACCATTAAAATGAAGTCGCGGCATTGGACCTCGAGTCAAGCGCATGTTGTCAAACAATATTGGATGTTGGCAAACATGTACGTTAGTTAATGGATTGTTATATGCATTAGGATTATATACATTAGGTTTATGTACATGTCTATTGATGTTATGGTTATATACATGATAGATTCTAGTTAATTAGTGTATTCATATGCAGATGTGTCAAATAGTCATGAATGATAGTAGCTTGTTGTTGTATGTATTATGGTCATATGTGTGATGGTTATGTTCAATGCAATTAAGATCTTGATGTTACATGTATCATGCTAACCTGGATTGGCCTATGTAGATGATTATGGCTATGGTATTCAAGTATGAGTCGGCTTATTTGTGACATTGTATTGTACTAATATAGACTGATTGTACATATGTGATTGCTATGCATAAATGACAAATTTTTATGAGTTTATGATGTGAACATGTTAGGTAGTAACTATTATGGATATCGTGACCTTATTTATTTTGAGTTGATATGTCGTAAAGTTATATCTTACTAATCTGGATTATTTTGCAAACAAGATAGCCTCCATTGAGATACATTAAGGTATGAGTTTTCTTATGTTATCTACTTTGTGCTTGAATGTTTGATTATGTCGCCTATATGTTGTCTGAATGTTTGATTACTTGCATGATAGGAGTATGTATCTTTCAGATTTCCTGAATGAACAATCTTATTTTAATATGATTGTATTAACACATGTTGAGATAGATAACATGTACTTGAGTGTAATAGGTGACAGTTGTAGTATTATGTCTAATGACTATGGGTTGACTATGGATTATGACATGATTGTTAGTCTTGATAAAGGTTGATTTCAAATTAGTAGATATGTTGCCTTGATATTTGGAACACGTGATTGCCATGTGTGAGAAATTGTAGGGAAATATTCTTGGTATTAGCTTGACAAGGTAATAGTTGATGTGTTTATATAATTAGCAGTTGGGTGATGTAACAGTACATAGTAAGACTCGATTGCAACAAGGTAAAAGGTAAAAGAAAGGAATTGGACAAGAATTCTTTTGGCTATGTTTGGAAAACCTAATTCCAAATGAGTGAGTGTTTTGCATACATGAAGTCTTCTTAACATTAATCTTGTTTGACATTATGTGGATATGTGCTAGATTCATGAACTTGTATTTGACAGGTATATTAGCTAGTCTCTAGTTACAATTGGATCTGTCAAGGGAATTGGAGTCCCTTGAGAGATGGCATAAATGTGTTCAGTTGCAAACAAAATGCTTAGCACAACAAGGTAAGGTAACCAGTGTATTGTTATGTTTATTTAAGCACTGACAATTATGTGTTGATGGAAGTATGATGCAAAGGGATTGCATGGAAAAGAAATTTCCATGAAATCTTGAAGAAGGCTCAAATTGAGCTTTCCCTCGGAAGCACTGGGAACCATGGGGATTGAGTCATGGTGTTTGTTGTTAGATTTGCACTTTTCGTCTTTTGGTGATTTGTTATGCTTGATTGTAATTTTGTTCGTCTCTTGTGCATGGCCATGCCACTTTGGTTGTGATATCGTATTGTTGTTGGTTTTCCATAGTTTTCTTTTTTCTTTTTTTTTTGTCTTACCTTTTATGTTTGGAGTTTGGGGAATTGGTTGCGAAAGAGGAAAGCTAATGGAGCCCAAGGAGAACTAAATGAAACCAAACAGGTGATGTAAGGCCTGGAGGAAGCTCAATGCATGTATAAAGGTTGTTGAAGCCAAATGTATAATAGCTAGTTGGATTGGTTTGGTCCATTGGTGTAAATGGACAGTGGTAGACAGTCATGAGAAAAATTATTAGGAAAGGTAAATTAAATAGATTTGAGGCATCATATGCTTTAGCTATGTTGGGAATTGTTGTTCTCGATGTTGTACATGCATTGCACGGATAAAGGAAGTTATCTTAACTTTAACTTTATGATATCTGGTAATTATGTTATGATCATGATTGTGTCGAAGTATATATATGTATACATGTATGTATGTAGGTATGTCATTTTATGACAAGATCATGATTTTTTTGTGCTAATGTTTATGTATATGTATCTATGTATCTATGTCACTATCCTACAGGGTTGTCAAGGATCATTCTTGTGGAGGAATGATTGCTTATGCAGGGGAATGGCATGAAGAGATTTCTGGTTCATGAGGAATCAAGTGGGAAGAGTAATCATGACACATATATGAGGTCAATATCATGTGGATATGAATTAATATTGTATGCTTGTATTATGCCTATGTTTATGTTATAATAGGTAACGTTGAAAGATACATCAGCGGAATGAAAACAATGTGCTTTGCGGCATGCTAAGATAAGCATGGATAGAAAAGAGACACTAGAAGCAAGGTTGTTTGGTAGAAACAGTGTGGTTTTGGATGTGTGGTACTGCTGTTGTGCATATATTGTATAGGTTTCACATGTAGCATCTATGTTGTTGTGTATATATAGTGTGTGTACATGTTGCTATGCAATGTTATCTGCAGGGTGGTACAAATAGTGTTGTGTGAATATTGCATATGTAGTATTGGGCATAGATGACGCTATGTACATGTTAGATATGTGGCGTTGTGTGCATATGGTGTTGTGCGCATTTTGGATATGCAATGACATGTACAGATGATTCTATGTACATGTTGGATATGCATTGCTACGTACATGTGGTGTTGCATGCATGTTGTACATGTGGTGCTATGTACATATGGTGTTGTGTGCAAGTGGCATTGTGTACATGTCATGCATATGGCACTGTGTACATGTCGTGTTGTGTACAGTCGTGCATCTGGTGTTGTGTACATCTCGCGTTGTGTGCATATTATACATGTGGCGGTGTATACACATTTTATAGGTGGTACCATGTACATGTAATGATGTGTACACGTTATGCAGGTGGTGTTGTGCATAGGTGATAATGTGTACATGTTGTATCTATGGTGTTAGTGTACATGTGATATTGTGTGTATGTCGTACACACTGTGTTGCGGGCATGCGGTACTATGTGTGTACATTGTGTAGTCATGGTATCATGACATGTGTTTTTTTTGTGTTGTACTATGTGTACGTATATGTATTGTGTTGTACATCAAGTGTAGGTGTATGTATTATGTTGTGGTGTACACTGGATGTAGGAGTATGTATTGTGTTGTGTTGTATACTGGGTGTAGGTGTGTGCATTGTATGTTAGGTATAGGTGCATGTATTGCATGGCATTATATGTCGTGTGTGGTTGTATGCGTGTGATGCACACTGTGTATGTGCACATGGTTGAGGAGAAGGCACTGGATGTTTGTCGACTGTGGAAATCGATCCGGAGTGCATACAAAATAAAGACAAATTTAGAAGCTAAGAATTGATTAAAGGATAAGTATCAGTATTTTATTTTAGTTTCATTATACGTGTGAATTATGATTCTGATTTATGATGGTTACGTGTGATTTATAATTTGGATCTTTGATAGTTGTGTTTTGAGCTAACCTGATGTGATATATTTATACATGATGATGTGGTCAAAGATGCTAGTTTGACTTGTTGTGACATGAAGCAAATGGGGTTGCAAGTGTACCTTATTGATGAACTACCAATGAGTTATGGTTTGAAGTTATTTCAATTTATTTTAATCAAATGGAATTTATGTACTTGGTACAGGAAGCACAGAAATTCCCAGTTGGGTGGTAGAAATCGACTGCAAGCATTAACATCAACGACAAAATGAATTGGAACATGCAACAATATTCTGGTAAAACACTTCAAGGGTGGGGCCATTGTGGGACACTGGTACCCAATAGTATCCATTGATTTCCATGAACATGTTATGACAAATATGATAGTTTGAGGTAGGTACATCCATTGGTTGTTTGACTCTCTGATGCGAGGAAGCCTTGCGAAGGGATGGATCACCCGGGATAGGGGATGTCGGGTAACTTGGAAAGTGAGTGACTGCATGGAAGGGGCGACCAGATTTCCCAAGGAACTGTGTAGCAGAGAAGGGAAGGTCGGGGATATTTTTTTTTTGGTCATTAGCATTTCCAGATAGAATGAAATACACATTGGCAGTGTGCCCTGGAACAATGAACCATTAATTGGTCACTAAGAGGACAAGTGGCACAAGATTATAGCATTGGACATTATATGCAGTTTAACTGTGGCAATGGATTCTGGACTTCTTGGGAAGAAGGTGAATCGTGGTATTACTTTGAGGATGGAGGTGTGAGCCTCTAGATTCTCTTGTTTTAGATGAAGACATTGTATCCTTTCATTTGTTAGTTTAGAAAATGTGCATATGTGTATATGTGGTTATTGTAAATACCGTAATGGGTTATGTTATAAAGATCCAGTAAGTGGTATGGTTGTTATCTAGTCATGTTGTTATGATGGTTTGCTTTTGAGCAGGTCTTTCATTGTAAATACTGCAACGAGCTAAATTGTAAAGCTCCATGGGCAGTATGTTTTCTTTTCAGTGATTTTGTTGAGGTCTTGGTGTGGTTTAACACCGAGAACGGTGTTCTCCAAGGGGGAGGTTTCTGTAACAACCCTGGTGAAAATTTCATGTACTAAAAGTTAATAAAGACAAAATAAGACCACGGGTAAGGGACACTTATTCCAAGCTGAATGTAGGCAAGGATATCCTAGTAGGCATCACTGATGTGTTTATGGCTAAAAGAAATTGAAAAAGGCATTTTTAGCACACTTATATATGAAAATAAAATAAAATAAGAGAAAAGCGAGGTGAAAGGTCATAGGTTGCATGTGAGGAGGAAACTGAAGGAAAATAATGGAAATTGAAAAAAATAGAGGCCTTATTGATAAAAAGGTTTATGAGGATCAATTGGCAGGCTTGGTCAGTGTAAGGTTGCGTCAGTGTTAAGTTTTGGTCAGTTCAGTTTTAGAGCTCTCTCATTATTCTCTCTCTCCCTCTCACTCTTGGACACTTGAGTTTTCTTGGAGCACTCTAGCTTTGGAGGAAGGAAGGAAAAGAAAGAAAAAGGGAAGGAACGAAAGCAAATATCAAGCAACTTCACTAGGAATACTTGCAAGTAACATATTGCATGTGTGATTACCTATCTGATTTTGACATGCATGGATTTACATGTTGGTATATAGTTCTCTTGTTGTCGGTGACCTGATTTTTCCGGGTTATGATAGTGGTTTTCAGCATAGCCTTGCCTTTTTTCTAGATGCCATGGTGTGTTGGGGTGTTGATCTTAGTTTTGAGATTTGAAATTGTTAGATGGATTTCGGAATCCGAGGTGGAGGTGGTCTCAAGGTTCATTCCCAAAGGCCTAAGAATCCCTTGACTATTTTTGGCGGGATACACAGTAAAGCATGAGGGAGGTGTCTTAGTTTAGGGCTTAACGATTCGAGATTGGATTGCGGTAAAGCTTGAGAGACAAGAAGACGAAACATTCCTCAAGGATAGTGATGGATTCTGAAGGCATTCCAAGTTTAGTTCGATTTTGTGATCAGAGCATCAGTTTTAGTGTGATCACAGTTTGGTGAGGATGGAGGTGGTTTAACCTTTGGATTCCCTTGGTTGTTTTTGGATTTCTTTTTCCATGAGATTCACATTCATACTTGGAATATGATACAGTGGTGACTGGATGAAAGAAATATTTGGTTCAGCCATGTCTACAATCGGGTGGTACGTGGAAATCCCAAACCTAGTCGGATTTACCTATGTTTAATAAAAGCTAAGTTCTCTTATTTTTGTACTTATTAATATGTGGATTTAAAGGTTGATATCTCACTTTTATTTTCATGGTTTAATGTTGGTTATAAGCATGGTTATATGACTGGTTATTGTGAAGGAATTTACAATGTAAGTTCCTCAGACAGAACACCAAAGGACACCGCTCACAAATAGATCACAGATTAATACACCAGTATTGTTGACGTGGTTAAAACCCTAAAAAAGAGAAACAGTCCACGGCCTGAACCAACGCGGCCACTTCAGGCAATTTATTAATAAAGGAATGAAAATTTACATAAGCTTCTCTCATGAACAGTTACCCTACAAATGACCCTCCATGCTCTTTAAATAGAGATCATGGACCAATCGGGTGCTAAGCCACGGATTAAGTGTCGGTAATACCGAGGAGAGAATGAACCGTCGGATCACTACATATCGTGACCGTCGGATTGTATGTTACAAAAGTACATAGTAAAGAAACACACTTTACCTAACTCTATACTAGACCAAGTTATACTTAACTATTTCCTATGTGTCGAAATATCCTAACACGTCCTCTTTCTGTACCTTCTTACGAAATTTCAATCTGATGCTTAGAGAGAAAGTTATGACGATTTTCCCCAAGTCACCTGTTTTGAATGTAATTCAGGATTCTGCAAAAGGACCAACTTCCTCAGTTCATATCTCCGAAAATATAGCGCAAAAAGCTCTGAAATTCGGACCTGAGATTCAGTGTAATGTCTTCTCAAATGGGTTTTCTTTTTAGCTTCTGAAACGTCGCAGAAAAAAAGTTATAGCGAAAATGCCATGATGACCTGTTTGGAGCAGCGAAACCCTAGAATCCAAAGCTCTGATACCAAATGTTATGAAACCAGCTCAAGAAAAGATAGATCAA
>APFE031638646.1:0-12103 GCA_000404065.3 Pinus taeda | reverse complement strand
TCCTTCCTTAAGGAGTGAATGTATGGTGTTGCCCTACCATAAGGGTTTGATCAATAAAGAGTCATTTCATATTATTTCTGGGTTTATTTTCATTATCTTATATTTTCATATCAGATCTATAACATCTCTCCTAGAGGTCAAATAAACAATCAATTCCAGAAGATTCCACAACTGAGGTAGAATATGTGGCAATAGCTAAAGCAACAAATAAAGTTGTGTGGCTCGGGAAAATTCTAGAAGATTTGCAGGAGAAACAAGTGCATTCAACTCCTCTCATGATTGACAACACTTATGTAATAAAGTTGGCCAAGAACCGAAAGTTTCATGATCGAATGAAGCACATCAATAAAAAATACCATCTGATTCAACATCATGTTGAGGACAAGACAATCCACCTATGCCATTTCTCCACAAATGAGTAGATTGCAGACATCTTCACCAAATCAGTTGGAAGAGTAAAGTTTGAAGATTCAGAATGATGCTTGGACTCACCAACATCCCCTCATATTAAGGGGGGAATGTTGACATCTAGTATTTGGGATTAGGTAAACCATGTAAATATTGTAAATTAGAAAATAATGATAATTAGAAGATGAAGAGACACTGGGAGATGAAACCCAAGAGTCTCTCCCCCCATGTATATATCTATGATCAATCTTAATGCAATAACACAATTCGATTTGAGGAGTTACCTCCTGGTCTAACATTTTCAAAGGAAAAGCACCTTCTTTCTTGAATCATAACTGCACCAATTCCATGGCCTGAGGCATTACATTCCAAAATGAAGGTTTTTGTGAAGTTAGGTATCACCGTGATAGGAATTGTATACATAGACTCTTTAAGTTCTTCAAAAGCTTTGGTTTTTTCTTTATTCCAAGAAAATATATCCTTCATTAATAATTATGTTAGAGGTACTACTATTTGACCATAATTCTTGACAAACTCATGGTAATATTCCATCAATCCTAAGAATCCTTGAGTTTCTTCAAGGGCTTACAGATTGACCATTCCCACATAGCTTTTATTATTTTAGGATACACATTGAGACCTTCATGTGATCCAATATGACCCAAATATTCTACTTCTTGAACCCCAAAGGCACAATGGGAATGTTTTGCATATAGTTGTTTTTATTCCAATAGTGTTAAGGCCTTGTCAACATGTTGTACATGTTCTTCCCAATATTTGTTGTAGATTATTATGTCACCAAAAAATTATAGCAAAATTTTTATAAGGGGATTGAAAAAATAATTCACTAAGATTTGAAATGTTGAAGGAGTATTTGTAAGTCCAAATGGAATAACCAAAAACTCATAATGACCTTCATGTTTTCTAAAGGCTATTTTGGGGATTTCTTCTTTCCTCTTTTTGATTTGATGATATCGAGAACAAAGGTCCAACTTAGTAAAGAAAATTTATCCATGCAATTCATCAATGACAGGAATAATAAACTTATCTTTGATTATCACGTGATTGCCATTTTTTTGAGTTGTCTATAATCAAGACACATACACCATGAACCATCCTTTTTATAAGCATCACTACTAGTGAAGAGAAAGCACTATGGCTAGGTTGAACGATGCTTTCCTTTTACATTTCTTGGACCATATGCTCAACCTCACTCTTCTATGCATTTGGATATATGGAAGTTGTAATGTTAGGTGCTACACTTCCAGGTTGCAAGTGAGTAACATGGTCATGATCTCAAGTAGGTGGAAGACCCTTAAGCATCTCTGAAAATACCTTAGAATGATTACAAATAACATTTTGGAGATCCACTCGAGTAGAGGATATAGATGGTTGAATATCTAATGAACATAATTGTGCAATTACAACTTAGTGTCTCTTTTTTCATGTTATTAGAGCTTATCACTTTATGTAGTTTCCCTTACATACCTTGAATCTCATTTTCCTTTCCTTCTAAGAAAAATAGTTTTAAAATTAAGGGCCATTGTTCCTGATGAATGTATCCATTGGACCCTTAATACAACATCAACACCACCCATTTTTATTTCCATCATGGGACTAACCAATAAATACTCCTCCCCATACTCAGCTTAATATTATGGCACTTATCTAAATAGTTTATGTTACCTCTATCTACAATCATTACTTAAAATTTTGGTGTTTGATATACAAAGAAATCAAGAAGTTTTTCCAATTTAATATCGATGAATTTATGAGTATTACTTAAATCATGCAATACTACTACCTTTTTTCTTTTTGATACATCTTTATATCTTGAGATTTTGAGGAGTACTTAGGTTGGCCAATGCATGAGAAGAGATTGTTGGAGTAGTCTCTTCTAGCTCTAGAATTTGTGAAGTTTCCACTTCTTGATCTTCTTCATCTTCATAGTCTATGTAGAATAATTTCTTCTCGTTGCATTTATGCCCCTTAACATACTTCTTGTCACAATTGAAACATACTCCATTTTACTTTCTTTCATTAATTTATTGAGGGGTCAAGCTTGTTTAAAGGTTTAGATTTAAATAGGTGCACCTCATGTAATATGCTTTCCTTTAAAGTTCCCATAATTAGTCTAACAAATTATCCTCTAGAATATTCTTTATTCTAAGACTCAAATTTTGGAATTATTGAATGTTCTATGTAACTATAATTTTTTGTCGAATATTTACTAATTGACTGAATAATGTATTGCTCTTAATATCCCCATAATGTGTTATCAATTCCTTTGTTTTAAATGGGCTAAGATATAACATAATTTTTTTTTCATTTCACAAATCCATTAATACCATACATGTTGGTCTTGTTTTAAAAACAAGAATGCAATATTTACTTATTGTAAGCATGCCACTTGGTGTAGATCAAACTATTGTTCCATTTGAAATATCCATGTTATAGGATCATTACCATCAAACGTCCTCATATCAATGTTTGGAATGAATTAGTTCCTTGGTGTTGACTAAAATACCTAATGATGTGGATCTTGAATTAAAAATTCATGATTGTGTTTCCACAATTTAATATTTTTGCTCTTCAATTGTGAAAGCATACTCCCCATATGAGATTGATTCTCAACACCATGCTTATCCTTATGTTAATGATTTCCTTGGATCTCCATGTCCCTTTTAGGAGATATTTTAATAGAATGTTTTGTAATTCTTTTATTTCTTCCCTGGTAGATTTTTGTATATCTTTCTCAACATTTTATATTTCTTCTCATTTTCATCAATATTCTTTTTTATTTCTTCCTTATTTTCATTCATCTTCTTTTGATTAATTTGTTATTTTCACTAAGCTTATTTTCCATTTATATTTTAATTTTTTTCTTGAGAACTTGATAAATCCATCATTTTCAACCTACTACCATTCATTTTATTAACTTTCTTCTCTAATTGAGCTAATCTAAATTCTAAGTCTTCACTTTCTTCATGAGTCAAGGATGAGATTTCAGTAGGTTCAATTGGTGTAGTAGATTTCATTGGAAGCATGTTGGAAAATAGTAATAGTAATCCTCTTTATCACAACGTTTAGTCACAAAAAATGGGATCTTCTAATCAAAAGTTGGGTCATTTGTAAGTTATGTACCTTAATTTCAAGAATATATCATGGTTGAAGCTTTTCTTGATATGTCTCTAATATTTGAGTCCTTCTGAATACGAAACTTTGGTTTGTAATACTTGGGTCTATCTTTTCTGCAATTCCATAAGTGTGACCATAATTTTATGTACCAAGTGAATGTTATGGAAGATTTCCCAAAACTTGCATGATTTGGCCACTTCTTATAAGAAAACTTGTATAGCATGCCACATATCCAATTATTCAAATATAATTATGAAATTTGTACCTTGTGTACTTCTATATGTTTCCCCAAATTGTTGAAGATTTCATAGTCTGAAAAAATTAGAAAAGAAGATATAGAAAAAACATCATGTTGTCATATTTAAAATTTATTTCATGGTAGTTCCCAAACCCTAACTTCTTGAGGGTATAACTAACCAAATTCTAAAATTTAAACCTAATGTTTCCTTTTATTCCTACTTAATATTATCTAAGTTTCATAATGTGAAACCTCCCAAAACAAACATTTCCTCGCTCAAAATTAGGTGTTCTCAACAAGCTAGCTACTTGTGCAGTAAGGATCATAGATGAAAAGAACCTTGATAAAGAGAAAGCTCATCTCCTTAATGCTTTTGCTAATAATGGTTATAGTAGGCACCTTGGTGAGAAAGCTTTCCTCAAAGCCAGCAAGTATTCAGTGGTCAAGAAAGACTCTAAAGAGAGAGTCTTAGGGGTTCATCTCCCTTTCATCCAGGGGACGACTGATAATATTGCTAGAATTCTCAGGAAGCATAATGTTCCCTCCACCTTTAAACCCCTTAACACCATTTGTAGCTCCCTTAGATTGGTAAAAGACCTGGTTGACCCCAAGGACATGAAAGGTGTCTATGTTATTCCATGTTCCTGTGGGACCCCATATGTTGGTGAGACTGGTCACTCTATTAATCAAAGGATTAATGAGCACTCAGCGGACATAAAACATAGGAGAACCCGGTCTTCTACCCTGCCTAAACATGCGGAGAAGACGAAGCACCATGTGTGCATTGAGGAGACCCGTGTTATTGCCAAGGTGGTACATTTCCATCACCGAAAATTTAGGGAAGCCATAGAAATCGAAAAAAGGCCGAGAAATCTCAATAGAGATGACAACTGGAAAATTAGTACTTGTTGGATCCTTGCCCTCTCCTCCTAGCTGCTTCCTCGTTTTTTCCCTACCTCCCCCCCGTCCCCAGCTCGGTTTCCTTGTTTTCCCCCCTCCTTGCCTTGTTTGATCATTGTCCTTTTTTCCCTTCTCGTCTCTCTATTTTCCTTCACTCCATATATATATATATATCCTTTTTTATATTGATTTTTGTTTTCTTTCTAAATAGGTATTTTAATAGGTTAAGGTCCTGTGAGTTAATTCTTACAAGAAACTAATTTGTATAATAACTAATTAACTATTTATATATATATAATTCGAAAAGTATATATTTACATATTATTCCATATGATATTAATGATTTTAGGTTTTTATATATAGCTATTTCATAACACACACACACACACACACACACACACACATATATATATATAATTCTTGATTTTGTTTTTTATAGGCCTATTAAGAGGTTAGGGTCTTGTGAGTTATTTCTTACAATTTCCATTTATGATATTAATAATAAAAGAAACTATCTTCCATAATAACTTATTAACTATTTATTTATGTATTTATATAAAATTCGGAATGCATATATTTACATATATTTCCATACTATATTATTGATGTGTAATGTTTTTGATTTCATAAGATACATATTTATTTAAGTTAGTACTCCATATTAGCTATTTTTAGGTTATTAATGATTAATGTTTTTTATAGAGTTTACAATTTTTGGGTGGTGTACTATCATAATTATATATATATCAATATATATATATATATATATATTAATATTATATATATATATAATATAAATAACTATAATTATATAATAAAATTAATTAATTAAAAAAAAACCTCGATGTTAATTTACTAACTTTTTATTTATTTAATTATAGTTGTGACAACTAATTTATTAATTTTCTTAATTTTTAATACAAACTTTACTTTTATTCAAATGTTGGTAATGAATATAACAATAATGATAACACTAATAATTTTTCCTCTCCCTCAGTCCAGTCAAGTTGACCATTCAATTTTTGCCATTTCTCAGTCAAATTGCTCATCCAATATAGTTTTTTCCTAGTCAAATATAGCCGTTGAAAGATTTTCTCTCCCTATTTAACCTGTAGCCATGATCTGGTTCTTCGTCTTGTTTTGATGATGAACCACACTTGTTGGTTTGAAACACATCGACAAAAATATTACAATATGATTTCTGTCGAAATATTTCTCATTAAACTTGATATGGATCACAGAAGCTTAAATTCAACAAATGAAAAACTAATCAATTTGAAATTGATTTGAGGAACATTCAATAACCTTAAATTACTTAGAGAAAATATCTGAAATTATAGTGAACTAGGATCTGAAATTTGAAATAGGCATTCACCAAGATTTATCCTCAATATGATCTAAGTTTCACTTTCAGAAACTTCCCTAGAAAAAAAGGTATAACAACCATTTTGAACTGACATGTTTGAAGGTGATTTTAGGAGAACTTAGGAACCCGAAATTCCTTAGAGCATATCTCCAAAAATATAGAGAAGTAAGATCTGAATTTGAACAATATGTTACTCAAGATCTCTCCTCAATATTCTCCAAGTTTCACCATCTGAAGCCTCCTAGAAAAAATGTTATAATGAAAATGCCACAATGACCTATTTGTAGTAAAACCCTAGGATGATGAACTTTGATATTAAATGTTATGAAACTTAAACCTTAAAAATGATAAGAAATCAATAGCTATAGTCTTGTTCAAGGGAGAAACCTCCTTCTATATTGAATACAATGTACAAGACACAATTTGATGATCCTAAGGCTATGTCTCCTTAGTATATATTGGAGACAAAAGGTACAATTATAATAAAATGGGATTATGAGAGGCTATAACCTACATAACAATATAACAATAAGAATGAAATCACTTAATATCTAGGGCTTCATAAGGGGTTTAATTTATGGTTAACATGGGGCTTATATAGGAATTAATGCATTATGTCAAACATTTTGCATGCATCCTTGACATATCTATAGTCTTGGCCCAAGAGGCTTGGCAGGGGTTTTCTTGTACACCTCCTTTCACCTATCCATGCCTCTTATCATTCTCATACCTGTTGATCAAAATCCATAAATCTTCTCTCTCTACTTTGATCTTAACATCCCATTGGTGCAAAACCCATTTCCATAACAATCCATTGATCCATGTTCACCAACAAATCTTCCATTTTGAGCTTCTATGGCTCAAATCTTTAGCCAGTGAATATCTTGTGTTTTCATTTGCAACCTAATTTTAATAATTGGTAATTGACATCTTAATTATTTAAATTAATCCTCATTGAGTTGGAAACCACCACCTAGAGAACCTATGTTGATTTCTTGACATGGACCAAACCATTGTGTTTTCATTTGCAACCTAATTTTAATGATTGGTAATTGGCATCTTAATTATTCAAATCCATCCTCATTGAGTTGGAAAACACCACCTAGAGAACTTATGTTGATTTCTTGACATGGACCAAACCAACCCTACTCTATTTGCCATTGTCTCCTTAAGATAGATTGCTACGTGCATTCTTAATTTTGTCATCACTTACGCTTATTGCTCTTCATCATGTCATGTCACATTGGATAAAAGTACGGGATATGATTAAATCATGTCAAGGTAAGTACTTGCTCTTATATATTCATCTTAGTTATCACATCTCACCTTTCCTTTTCATCATCCAACAAATTATGTGAGTTCCTCTTCTTCTTAGCCCATGCTTAAATTATCTTGCACCATTACATGGTTGCACTTCGATTCAACTACCACAATGCCCATGTGTCTTCTTGATTTTTACATCTCCATGTCACAATCGTTGTACATTGTATATGGGCCTCCTATCCCATCAATTTCATGGTACACCTTAATTGTTTGTTTCATAAATATCCACTTTAGCGATTTAATCATGTCCCTCTCTAACCTTAATGTTCCCAAACCAAAATTGCTTTGTAATCTCACTTTACCCTACATGTCTTCATAATGGCTTAACACATCTTTGTGCATCCTTTGTTCATCCTTAATAACTCACTCTTTCTCTTTGAAAAATAATTTGGTATATTAAGAATATTCTGGTATTTTATGTGGGAATTTTATGATTTAATCATTATAGTTATGTTTTAAACTCAATTATATTGCTCCTATCTCTTTATGTGTAAATTTAATTAAATCAATGATGTTATGAATTTGTTAATATTTTTTTTAATTAAAATTAATGAATTTCTCTTTAGTATTATAAATGTCATTGTAACATATATATAATAGTTTTCTAGCCAAAAAAATAAATTGTCATTTCTCTTTAAAAATAGAAGGCAAATTGCATTTATTATCTGCATATTATTTTTACTAAGAAAAATGACCATTTGTATTTAAATATCAAATACAAATTACACTTATTACCTACATGTTACACTTATTAAATATTGTAAATACTAAAAGAGAATTTGTAAAACCATACAAGTGTGTACATTTTCGTCATAAATTAAAAAAAATACCATTGATCTTATACACAATCTAAAAATATTTATTTATTTATTTTCTTTTATGTAAGTTTGGTAGGACTACATCTTCATCGTGTCCAACTTGACACAATCTAAAAAGATTTATTTATTTATTTATTTTATTTTATTTAAATTTGGTAGGACTCCATGTTCATCATATCATCATGTCAAACTTCTCACTACGAAAGATAGCACAAGATTTGAACCCAAGACTTTTGATTCACGAGACTTTAATTCCAAGATTTGAAACCAAGACTTCCCATTGGTGAGACTTTATTTCCACCGCCATTTACCAATAAAACTATCCAAAACAAACATTTATTATTTACTAAATTACAATTATAATTTCTAATTTTATAATAAATTTATATAATTTCTTTATTATATTTATAAATAAATTTTTTAAAAACTCCTAAATTAATAAATCCAATCAAATTTAAAATAATATAGAAAGATTATTACACAATAAAGCATTTTCTAATAAATAAAACAAAACAAAATAACTGTATTAGAAGTATTAATCATATACACGCTTGAGAATGTTATAGATTCAAAATGTCATCTCATATCACAACCAAAACTAAATAATTGTCATGCATTTAAATTTTTTTTTTACAGCTATAAAGATGCCTTTTTAAAGAATGCTTATACATTCCCGAAATTCTCTTATATAACGACAAATATATGCTATAAAGAATGGCTATATATATCCAAAACTAAATAATTGTTATGCGTTTAAAAATATTTTTTCCTAGAACAATATAGATGTCCTTTTAAATAATTATTATACATTCCCCAACTTTTCTTATATAAGAACAAATATATGCTTTAAAGAATGGCTATATATATATATTCAAAACCTTTTTGTCATGGAAGAATAATTTAATCACCAACTTAATTTTTAACACAAATCCATGTTGTTGGCACTTTAATGGCAGAGGATCCAATGCCTTGAAGATAAATAAAGAAATTATTTTATGATGACAAAGTAATTCTTTTAGTTGAGGACAAAATAACTCCTATAAAAGGAAATATTATTGGCTTTCAGCACAGAGAACCGAAAATCAAAGACCATGTTATCTGAATAGTAACATTCGGGTAGACATTTCAAAAAATAACATACATGAATATTCTCCTCTCCACCTCTCAAAACAAACAAAACAAAACAAAACAAAATATTAAAATCAATCCATGTAATACATGGGATTGGGCAGCTTGAATGTCCTCTGCCCCGCAGAGCATTCAGTCAAATCGCTCCACTGATCACCAGAGTTCCCTCGGATCCTGAACCCATCTTGCTCAATTTTCAATCTCTTCTCAGACTTAAAAACCACAGCGCTCTTCTTATAATCTTCCGGGTTCCTGCACCACAAATTGTCCATTGACCTCATTCACACAATGTTTTTCCATCCATTATTCAGAGATCTTTATTTAAAAATAGCGGATTTTAAAAATATCTAAAAATTTCAGTCTACAAAATACATGTTAATTAAATTAATCTAGTTATATTAGTTGTTTGATTCCAAAATATTTTCAAAATCTATAATCAAAATAATTTCAATAACATTATTTAATTCAATTAAAAATAAAAATAAAAATTTCAAAATATTCTTAAAATCTATAGTGAAAATACTAAGTTAAATGCATAGATGGTCGTAGTGATCACCTCAATAAAAGCGCCTTCCATGAATGATAACCAGCTCGGTCAAGATTCTTCTCAGACTTAAAAACCACAGCGCTCTTCTTATAATCTTCCGGGTTCCTGCACCACAAATTGTCCATTGACCTCATTCACACAATGTTTTTCCATCCATTATTTATTTAAAAATAGCGGATTTTAAAAATATCTAAAAATTTCAGTCTACAAAATACATGTTAATTAAATTAATCTAGTTATATTAGTTGTTTGATTCCAAAATATTTTCAAAATCTATAATCAAAATAATTTCAATAACATTATTTAATTCAATTAAAAATAAAAATAAAAATTTCAAAATATTCTTAAAATCTATAGTGAAAATACTAAGTTAAATGCATAGATGGTCGTAGTGATCACCTCAATAAAAGCGCCTTCCATGAATGATAACCAGCTCGGTCAAGATTCTTCTCAGTTGCATTCCTCTCGTAGTCATACCTGCCTGTCAATAGGAAGATCTTAAACCCTAATCCAAGCAGATGGGTGTACAATCTATAACTGGCAGGCAATGGAGGGGCCACTGCCAGAGCCGCCCACGCTATAAAAGAATCATCGTCCATCCCCTCTCCTCTGCAAACCAATGCAAACCAAAGGTGAAGAGGAAGTTAAAATCATAAAAAAGCATGTTGAATTTGTAATTTGTTAGAATAATTTGGCCAAGGCTAAGATTAAATTGAGGGATTATAATTGTAATTGTAATATTAAGGGTATATTTAACTATCTTAAATTTAACCAGAAAATATATAATATATCCAACAGAGTATGTCTAAAGCTAAATATACCGATAATATATCCAACCATTAGTAAACCAAATATACCTAATTCATTTTAACTGATAATATACAAAAATCAAACCTACCAATAATATATCCAACCATCCATAAACCAAATACATCAGATTCATCTTACCCAATTGATGGGCTGCGAAATAAGCCAATCTTACCCAAATTGATGGGCTGCGAAATAAGCGAGATTCGAAAGGAGTGTCTCGTCCACGTCGAAAACCCAGGCGTCCTTCCCATCGCGTGAGAGGTTCAGAGTGTTAGCGTAGGCTATGGATTTGTGGGCTACCATGTGCGAGTCTTTCAAATATTGGCTTCGAGTCTTTCAAATATTGGCTTCCACTTCCGACCATATATTTTTTCACGTATTCCACGTAATGAGCAGGCACCACGGTCCAGGAGCGCAGAGTGTTTGTTTCTACACCGAACCTCCAGGCTTCGAAGTCCTGTTGCAGGGTCTCTTGCTTCACCTCCCACGTCTCCTCATGGCCTGTGGATTTCTCTGAAATTACCTCGCCATAACTCTTGGTTGTGGGGGAGGGGATATTATTAGGATATCGGTGGCCCAAGAGCGAGGGCGAGTCATTGAAGACCTGGGTGTCAGTGGTGTTGGGTTGCAGAGCGCACATGAGATTCACATGGTGGTGGTGGTGGATGAGCGGAAGAGAAGCCATGGAAGATGAGCATCAGATCCTGGCAATGTGTGTTGGAGGACGATCCTGCTCCGCTATAACAGCAGCAGAATTACCCCTTAAATAAGAGGCGGAGGGTGGGAGTGTGGGGTTGCAGAGGAATTAAAAACAAGTGGGATCGCGTTCACGTTACGACGCTGCTGATCTGTTGTGATCTTCAGGCAGCCTGTAAGATACGCGAAAGGAAAGTTTTGGATCAAAGGTGTGCGCTTTCACACCAATCCAGAAGAAGTGGGACTCCGTTCACGTTACGACTCTGCCAGAATATTGCTCCAAGATTCGAACAACGCCAAGCACATATTTGACGGCGCAGTTTAACAATCAGAATTCTGTGATGTTTGAACTTTTGAATTTTAATGGTTTAATATTAGTTCTTGAATAGGTATAATTTGGTTAATAAATGAAATGGTTTTTTTGAATTTGGTAATATAATTTTGGAGCGAGATTACAACAGGGAGTAAGGGTGAGATTATTTTTAAATCTATTTTAAATACTAAAATTCCAGAGACTTTAGTAGTTTAACCATTTAATTTTTAATGGTTTAAAATTAGTTTTAAAGAAGGCTAACTTAATTAACAAATAAAATAGCCTGAACAGTTTAACCATTAGAATTCTGTGATATTTGAAAATTTTGAATTCTAATCGTTTAAAGTTAGTTTTTGAATTGGCCTAAGTTAATTAACAAATGAAAAATAAAATTTTGTGAATCTGGTAATACAACTTT
>APFE031638642.1:0-11598 GCA_000404065.3 Pinus taeda | reverse complement strand
ACAAATTTGTAATTTGCTCATTATGGTGTGATTTCTTAAGTCTTAGACGGAGTCTGAAGATACGCCAGGTAGCCTTCGAACACGCTCTTGTTTTACATCAGCGTTAGTAGATAAACGCTGCTTCAGTCGATCTCCATGAGCTTTTGAAACCCTCACTTCATTGACAGTTTATTCCCAGTATCATTATGGACTCTAAGCTTTGGATGATAGGCTAAGAGTTTTCATACGGCTGAGCGGTTTTTCCTTTCCTAGTCCATTCACGAAAACAAGTTGGCTACTGATTCAAGACCACTTGTTAGATCTAATTCATCGCCTACTGTTATTAAATATTTTGAAGATCTTGATTTTGACGAAAGTTTTGAGTTGTCCTTGTTCAAAACCAAATCTGAAAGTGCACTTGATTCTCTAGTTCCCGACCCTAATTTTGCTGCTACTATTGAGTTTGAAAGACATAACAAATTGGTTGAAAATTTTATCTTAAGACATCTCCAGACACGTATTCACGCCACTACCCTCGCTGATTTTGTTGAGAATATCTCTGATCACATTGGATCTACTATCACGGCTCACGAAGTATCTTTTCCTCCATTTGTTTCAGTCTCACCTATAATCACCTATCCTGAATCCACAGTTGGTTCCCCTCCAACCCATACACCTCACACACCTCACACTCCTCCGACTCCCACAACTCCTCAAACTCCACCTCCTGTTATTATAATCCCTGTTATCACACCTCCTCCTCCACATACTCATCCTATTGAAAAATCCACCGAGTTTGACCGGAGAGAGCCTTCTCCTGCCTCGTAGGGCTAGCTACGAGGCTGAATGGTTTGATGTAGCCTTGAGATTTGTCTATCTCAGCCTAGGTGAAATCTCAAGCGCTAACAACATCAAAAGTGTTGGATGTATAACAAACAATGTGATGAAGAATATGGTGATAGAATCTATATCAGGGTTGGGAAATGAGACTATGTCAATATGATGACGTATCAAATAATGTGAATATGATCTACTCAATTTCGATAAAAGGGTATACACATCAATTCCATGTGGTGATTATATTCTTTTGCTATGAATGATTATATATCACAATGAAAGGTCATAACAAAGGCCAAATAATATTGATGATGGCATATATTAAACATTGCAAAAAGCTATATAATGCAAATGCATGCAAAATGTTATATCTCAGATGCTGCAAAGAATCATATATTAAACATATGCAAAGTCATATAAAATGCATGAAAACAATTATATTTAACGTCATGCAATTGGTGTTATATCTAAAAGAGCCAACATATACATTGCAGTACGTTGAAATAATACATTACAAGTACGTTGAAATAATACATTACAGTATATAATGCATTGCAAAGTTGAGAATACAATGTGTTGCAAAGTTAGTAATACATGGGTTGCAAAGAGAATATAATACATTGTGATGAAGGATAATATAAACCAATGTGTTTTGAAAGGAACAAAACACATTGTGTTGAAGGAGTAATATTACATTGCGTTGAAAGGATACAATAAACTGTGTTGGAAGGATCTACCAGCAATGCATTGAAGCAAAGAATAATATGCATTGCTAAGGATGCATTGCTAAGGATATAATGTAATAATGCATTTGATGTATGTATTAACAATGATAATCATTGCATGTAGAGGTCATATATTAATTTTTGCAATTTTATTTCAAATAGAGGTTATATTTTTTTTTTCTTCTTATTCATTATATATTTTTGATGATATATTATACAAACATTGAGATCGAGATTATATCATAATGAAAACACTACAGTAGATATCAAAGGAGAGTACATATTTGCATATGATAATACTATTTCAAAAGTATGCAAGTAGGCCATGTCGAAAATCTTACAAGGGTAGTTGTTGGGCTTTCTATTCACGATGATTTACCTACTCTACATCCAATTCAAGTCATCAATCCAGGAATTAATCAATTATGCAACAACCCTAAATG
The DNA here is from genome assembly GCA_000404065.3 of Pinus taeda. NCBI lineage: Eukaryota > Viridiplantae > Streptophyta > Pinopsida > Pinales > Pinaceae > Pinus > Pinus taeda. The sequence continues at coordinate 9,614 of APFE031638642.1, read as the reverse complement.
CATTTCAATACCCATACCAGTGATGTGAAGGTTTTTTCTTCATAGAGAAAATTTGAATGCAAGGAAGCATAGTATTACCAGTCATTCTTTAATGAAAGCTTCAAAGTGTTCTTTAGGTATTTGAACGAAGTTCCACTAGTAAAACTCTTATTGAGACTCCATTAATTGATGGTCACACTGAAGGCATATAAAGTGCACCAATGCAAAACTGAAGGTTTGAAAGAGAAAGCATTTCTCCACAAGATGGTGATACTGAGGTTATGGCTTAATGGAGTTATTAAATCTCCAATTGCAATTCCGAAGGAAAAAGGGATGATTTGTGACTTAAACACCACCAACAACCATTTTATTCATGATAAAGGGAGGGATGCTTATTGTTATGCTTATACTTTATTGTTTTGAAACCCTTTATCTAGTGCCCTATTTATTAGTTGTGTGCTTGCAAGAATGAATCTAGGATAAGTTGGATGGAGGACTACAACATTAAATAAATTCACATCCTATGGCATTGGATTCATTTTGTTGTAGTTTCACTATCATAAATATTATTGTTTTTAATGGTTGATTTGGGCGTGAATATGTTAATAAATGGTGTGGAGGTTATTAGAAATATAGAATTCCTTTGAAAATCATAAAGGATTATAAGACACTTACTAGATATTGTGTCGTAGCTTGTATCAACAATCATTATCTTTTCCTATTTTCCTTTGCATGATTTCAATGGTTAAGGTTTAGCTAATTTTGCATAAGCATGATAGGGGCATTTAAATGTAAACTTGTGCTTTTTTTAGATGATGCTTGATAAAGAAACTAATAATATTTTCTAATTGATTGCAAGAATACCCTATGTGTATGGCTTGAGTTAATACATTACAAATCTTGCTAACAAACTCAATAATGTTATAAACCCTCCACAACTTGAAGATGGCACCATTCAAAGGTCGAAACTGTTAAAACAATTACTAGTAAAATAAAGCTTCATGTTATGATAGCAAAGCTCATTAATGAGGGCTATTTACATTTGGTCTTATGAGTCAGATGGGAAATGAGGGAATTTGAAAATTAATGGGAGAGGTGAACAATCACCCATCCACTTGCATAAATACCCCTCATGCCGCATTCATAGAGGGGGATTTTGGCATTTGAATCCTAGCATAGTTGTAGCATTCAAGGCTCTAAGAGCATCTGCTCTTAGTAGTTGATAGCCTGAGTGATTTTGAGGCTAGGGTTTGTTCTTTAGAGATTATATGAATTGATCTCATTCCACTATTTGATTTTTAGAGGCTTGCAGTACATTTTCTTGGATTTATCAACATTTAATGAGAAGCTTTTCACTTCATGCATTGATCCCCATGTGTGTTAATGGAATTTGTAATGGTTATCCAATGCTTTTGTTGTAGATGCATATGTGATTACATATTGGTTATATATTAATGAACTAATTTGTTGCATGTGGCTTGTCGCTTGTTGTTTGCTTAGGATCTTTGTTCTTTTATTTCATGCAAATGTTAGTAATTATTTGTAAACTAATTTGTAGTTGTTTTCTAGCACTTTTTCACTTGTTTGTGTCTTAGTTAGTATTATCTATTTGATTATTTCTTAAGACATGCTCCTTCTCATTATTATGTTGTTACTTTTTTTTATTGTGTTCTGCAAGCTATCAATTGATGGTTGACTTCATCCTCATTCTTTTGGCATTTTAAAATTGGTCTCACATTCATTTCTTTGCATTTAAAACCCAAGAGTAACATAGACACACGGTGGCAGTCGGGCCTACATACCAAATGGGGATCCTATCCCAAACAATGTGAGGTATGATTGGGACTTCACACTGCAAATACCCCATAACTATTGGAGGAAAATTTTAGACTGTCAATAGAATCATATTCTTCTGCAAAAAAAAATCATCATTCTCTTTGAAAAATATTTTTTTCTTTTTCATATGTTTTCCTTTGAAGACCTTTTTTCTAGGTTACTCTTCATCATCACTATCTTCCATGTAAGGAAACTTAGCATGAAAGTGTCCTATCATACCACAATTAAAACATATGAGAGGTAATTTACCTTTGAATTTGGATTTTTTCTTTATTATTTTGACTAGTTAAGCATTTATATATAATATTCATCATTGGAACAATCACCAGACTTGCATTTTCTTGACTTCTTAGATGCTTTAAATGTTGATTTCTTATGTGATGATTTTCCCATCCTCGTTTTCTCTGTACTAAGAATTATGTGAAGCTCATCCATTTTTATATTCTTCAAATCTCTTAACTATTCTGCGATAGAGACCTTGGCATCAAAACATAGAGGAAGAGACCTACAAATTTTTTGAACAATTGTTGTTTCTTTAACTTCTTCACCAAATACTTTGAGAGAATTTACCACTTCATCTACTCAAAGAAAATAAGAATAAACATCTTCATCATTCATTTTCAATATTTCAAATTATCTTCAGAAACTCAGAAGCTTTTCCTTCTTTACTTTTTCATTTCCTTCATAGTTTCTTACAAGCTTGTCCCACATCTCTTTAGTTGATTCACACTGCATAATTTTAACAAATTATGAATCTGAAAAGCCACTTAAAATGGAGTTCATAGTTTTTTCATTGGAAACATAAGGCTTTCTCCCTTCTTGATGACTTGGAGGAGAGGATGGGACCTTATATGCATTTGTAATAGACTGCCAAACTTCATTGCCAAGAGACATCAAGTGTGTTCTCATTCTTATCTTCCAAAAGACAAAATTTGTTCCATCAAAGAAATAAATTTTAATTAATGATTCTTGATTGGCCATGGCCCCTATAAGATCTTCCAATTATTATATTGTTCTTAAAGAAGCAGACTGTGATACCAATTGTTGGAAATACTAAGGGTAGGGGGCGAATGAGTATTTCATTACTTTTAACAAGTTTTTACTTAAATAATATTGAAAACTAAATTCACATCACATAATCAATCATCCACAATGTATGAACACAAAAATCAAAGTGTAAGTGCAAACTTGAAGATGAAACACTTGAAAATAATCTTCAATTTATTACAATCATTTTTTAGGACACCAATCCTCTATAAGCACCAACTTACAAATTTAGTAGGCTTCAACCTGTCAAGGAGACGAGGACACTAATCCTCTTGTAAGCACAAACTTACAAATATATCAAGCTCTAACATGTCAAGGAGATGATGAGACCAAACCTCAGTGAGCTCCAACTTCCAGCTTGTTTACTTGTGCAAGAATCAATCCTTAATCAAAGAAAATGTCTTCCTAGAAGCTACTCTCTCCTTCACACAAGATTGTCATCAACACACCGATATTGACCTTCAAGACACCATGACTTAAAATTCAAACCAAGCTTGAACTAGATCTTCAAACAATATAACTAGGCCCCGCAAAATAACAGATCTCGACCCTGAAAATTCAACCTTCACAGAGACAAAACTTGACTTCCTTCATACCAAAATTCAACCTTCAAGACATGCTTGTAACTCAGCCTAGAATAGGTATGAACACGACCCCCTTCTATACTACAATTCTACCTCTAAGGCATGCATGTCACTAGGCCTAAACAAAGATGAACTCAGACTCAATAAAGATAGAATCAACCTGCTCTAGTTAAGTTTCAACAAGTACAAACTACGCTTAAGAGGCCTAAATGCGACCCTCAAAACTCTATAATTTTTCCCTTGAGACAAATCTAAAAATTAACCATAAACCTTCCAAAATCAACAAAAAACCCTTCAAAATGGTGTCAAAACCCTTCTACATAACGTGTCTCCAAATCGGCTCCTTTTCACTTCTAGGTCATGAGGTATGAACCTCAGAACTTCTATTTTTCACTTGCATAGACATATCAAAGTTGTTTAATCGAGGGCTTAATTGCCTCCTCCTTATTCATACATATAGTGTTTCTGACACCCACAAGCAAGGTTGACTTCCCCATTGGTTGGACCGTTGGCAAAATGTATATCGAATAATAAAAAAAATGTTTCTCCTTAATTGTGAGGAGTTAGAAGGTGTGTCATATATCACTATAAAGGTCTTGGAATAATATTTCTAACCATATACCCTATGCTCCAATTTGAGCTAGGTAACTGGAATAAAAATGCCTTCAAAGATAGCATATCCAAATGCGTCTTACTTGGATAGACTTTCACATCAATAAAAATCATTTTCAACACCTATCACCATTTATTATTATTTATTCATTTGTAAGCAACTATTCCTATCACTACTCATATTTTATGTTTCTTGAAAAAAAAATAGGAATTACCATTAAAAAGGAGAGAGTATGAGAATGTAACAAACAACATAATAAAAAAATATAATCTACCAAAAAACTTTAGGGTTCAATTAGTGATAGTGACGACATAAAAGTTTTTTTTTTTGTAATTCGATATTTGTTACTTTTTCAATTCGTCATCTTTAACAGTGCATATTGTGTATCTTTTCTTCAAAGAATACAATTTCCCATATATATGTACGTAAAAATGAGATCACTATGATAAATGTACATGTCGAAAGACTAGAAGATGCTAGAAATCAAACAAGATTGTCCCCACCCCTTATAGACACTGCATGGCTTGTCGAGGCATGTTACCCATGTTGACCATTATCATTCTCATAAAAGATCATCACCTTTGCAAATCTCATTTACTATAAATCACCAATACCTCCATTTGAAGGCATACCACCATCTCCTTAGAGCAATATTATTCTGCATGTTACAATCATATTAAATATACTACAATAAAAATAAATATTGAAAAGGACCATTTAACAAAACAAATTTTAACTTTGAAAATAAGCATTAAGTGATGAAAATATAAATATGCAAATCAAGGTTGATAAAAAATATCTCAAAAGACGAGATCATCATTTTTTTCACACAATAGAACCTTTTAGTCATCTTAATAATAAATGAGTAATAATCACTTATTGATATCGTTGTAAACATGTTTAAAGAATCATGATAACACTTCTTAAAGAGATACTTAGAGTGATAGTAAAAATGTTCATCTCATCCACAGATCTATCAAATAAGATGAAGTTTAAAATGTCTCTATAGATGTATCAAATAAGATGAAGTTTAAAATCCCTCTATGTTATTTTGAGTGTGAAGAATGTTCTCATATTATTCCTCTTTTGCAAGGTATATTATTCCATGAGGTTTGGTAAACTTTATTTTACTGATGTACCCAAAAAGTGTTTCATGATTAACTTACAAAATCAAGTGATGTTGGCATTGAATTTATTTTAGCACTAGTTGCTAAAATAGCGGCAAGAAAATTTTAGTAGTTTAATTTTCTTTGAAATATTTTTCCAACCATGACAATTTGCTAATCCATGTGGAATCGCAGAGGCATTTGCGAGAGAAATATGATATTTGAAAAATGAAGGTAGCAAGAATGGACAACAATAAAGATAATAAATCTTTGATTTGGCTATTTTCCATGCATACATGATACCAGCCATGACAACATTTCCTATGAATCTTGAGTATGGTCACATAGATAAACCAAACTAGATTAATATTTGCATATATTTATAGGAATTAAAGATACAGGGTGGCCCACACTTAATACCATGATAGATTTAGGGTACTGAAATTTTTTTCATCATAGAGGCTCCCACTTGCAAAGAAATTGGGGTAGTGTTAGCAATGGAATGTTTGAGTTTATTTGGTGAACTGATAATGACTTGTGAATATATTATTTTGCATCTATCTATAAAACAACATTTATAATAGTGATTTGGGTGGAGAATAAAATTGGAGGATATTATTTTACACAAATTAAATCTCACCCTTTCTATAAAAGAGTGTAGATTTCTTATTATGAGCAAATATAATGGGGTAGGTATAAAATTGTGAAAAATAACTTGGTAGAAGTTTGAGTTTGCAAATTTGTCAGACACCAACTATTATTGTAGTGATTTCCACTTATGGATGTCTGTGTGTTGTGATATTTTAATGATGTTAAAAATCAAAGGTGTTGTGCAAAGGTAGAAATAACATATCCAAGAGAAACCAATGGTTTTTATAAACACCATTATGACATTACAAACACATGAACATTATTCACACAATATTTTATTATATAGATCTATCCATAGGCCATCTATTTATATAGTTTGTGCACAACCAATCTCTTTAAAATATGTTTGATTAGTTGATCTTGATTTCTCAAGTTGGCATAAAAGTGGTTAGAAATACGCATTTCTTGTCCCATTTTAAATATAGTCAATTATAGTTGCCTTGATTAGGTTTGCTTGGCCAGCCTTATTAGCCAATGGAAACCCCTTGGTTGGTTGATCAAATTTTCAATTGGCCTATCAGTTTACACCAAAAGTTAGGTTTAATTCACAAATTCATCATCCCCCCTTTAACAAAACTTCTTGGAGAATCATGAGGTGGCTATATCTCAACCACCCCCTAGTGACATCATCTTAAAGCCCAATCATCGACCAAAGTTTAACAAACTTCGCCTCTCTCAATGACTTTGTGAAAATATTATTGATATGATCATTTATCTAACAATGAAAAAGAGTTACCACATTATCCTATACCCACCATATAAGTTAATATATGAGTCTCAACATGCTTAGTCTTGTGTGCAATGAGACTATGGGTCACTTGTATTAAACTCAGATCATTACAATACACTATAATTGATTCCATATGAAGAAATCCAAGCTCTCCATTGAGTTGTAAGTCTAATCCAATTCAATTTGAGTAACCACATTCTCCTCTATATTCAACATCAATGGTTGACAAGGAAATAACAAACATGGTTTTCACAAGACCAAATAATCATCCCAAATCCAAGATACAGTGCATAGACAAAAGTCTACTTCCAACGACCTCTTCACAACTCAATCAAAGTCTACATATATGACCCATTGATTCATTTTACCTTGAAGTACTTATTGAAAAGTTGACATGTACCTTTGATATACCAAAAAATCCTCTTCATGGGCTTTAATTAACTCTTCATTAAATCTTGCATGAACCTAGAGACCAAACTAACAACATAGAGAATAGTATACCACTATGAGTCAAATAAATAATACTATCAAGATGATGTTGGTATCCATTAAAAATGACTTTTAGAGAAGAACAACTCTCCATTAAAACATAGTAGAACAAGACTTAACATCTTCCTTTATAGATCTCTTCAAGAGTTCCAAAGCATATAACCTTATATGAGAAATAAATATATTTTCATCCCACTACATAACTTGGATTCCAAGAAAGAAAAAAGACAAAATTAAGTATGTATTGTTTCATTTAATTTTTAAATCAAAACAAGGAATATATTCTCTACTGATATGAGTGTCCCATTCAAGTTTTTCATGTGCTTTTGTATATGTTTCTAGATCAAGTCTCTAGCACACATTATAAGAGTGAAAATTTAACATTTATTTGTCTATGAATTTTCCTTGAATTGGTCACATCACCAACATCGTTATGGATTTCCTCAATGCTCTTTGTTACCTTCTTGGGGTAATGAATCATTTTCATAGAAGGTATACCTACAATGTGTTCACCATAATTGAACTCAACCATATCATCATTGTATTTTATTGATGTTGGAAATAGGTATCTAAGCATATGCATATGGAAGACTCTTGTAGGGTTGTTCAAGAAATGGAGGGGAATTCAAGTCACTGACATGATGACATTCTTTCTTTTGGAACTGAGTAGTCCTATAATAAAATTCATTGAAACATATTCCCACTATTGACTTGGTGTTTCTAATGGTTGTAGGACACTTGGTGCCTTAACTATATTTCCCTTGTTTTGTTGGCAAACCAAAAATTTTGCCACAAAATTTTGAACATTAGTTTTAAGGCCTTCCCATTAGAAACTTTTTTGATACTATGGTAAGCTTTTAGGAACCATGAATCTCCTTCTATAGGATAAATATGTAATTCCAAAAGGATATTTTGTTTGAGTTGGGAATTCTTACATAAATATTGGTGATCTTGATAAAAAAGTGAATTATTTCTTCACATAATTTTATCTAATGCACTAGGGTCCTCTTGAAATTATTGAATGATATTGCTTTCATTCTATCCTTTCTTCTTTGACCTAATCAACTTGTAGTATGGAAATAATACATCATAAGTCCTTTGTGTCTTCTTATTTCCTTGAAAGTGTATCTACAAACACATTTTGTTTCATTTTTGTTAGATAATTTAAAAGTAATAAGCTAGCATCTTTGTAACCTATTTTTGTTTCTCTTATGAAGATAATCAATGTTATAAACCTTGCACCTAAAAAATGATAAGAAATAAATAATTACAATTCACTTTGATGGGGAAACATTCTTTTACAATAAATATGATGTATAAGACAAGATTTGATGATCCTCGCACTAGGTCTCCTTAGTGTATATATAGGAGACAAAGGGTACAATTATAATAAGAAAGGGACCATGAAGGTTTTGACCCACATAACAATATAACAATAGAAATATAATCACTCAATTTACAGGCATTAATAAGGGGTTTATGCTTGACATGGTGCTTATATAGGGCTAACATGTTCATCCCCTTCAAAAAAGTGTTGTCCTCAACACTTGACTATCTACGAGTGTTTGTGTGTACAAATCATACTCCACTAGTAAATTCTTCCATTTGAGGAGGTACTTAGTAATTTATAAATTCTTAGTTGTATAATCCTCATTCCTATGATTTTATCTAGGTCTAGTATTATTTTCCCTTCTTCAATAATCTATGATAAAATAGTTTGGACTTCGGATCTTGTCGTTGATTGCCTTTTTTAAGCAAGAAATAAGGAAGACTTGATGTACACATGAAGATAGAGGCAAGTACAATTTGTAAGCCATACTTCCAATCCTCTAAAACACCTTTATGGGGGTCATAATACCTTGTTGCTAATTTATTGTTCTTTTGTTGTTTGAGATACATCTGTTTATATTGTTGTAGTTTCACAAAGACCCAAACCCCTACTTCAAATACCCTTTCATTGTGATGTTGATATGCTTGTTGTTTCATCATATATTATGCAATAACCAATTTATCCTTTAGTAATTTGAGAAACTCCTATTGATTTTGTATATGGTGTTGGAAATAATACTGAGAGGGGGAGGTGGTGAATCAGTATTAGTAACTTAACAATATTTCATTTCCATAAATAGATTTATATACGCTACTTTAGTTAATGCAACTTGTGTATGTACGCAACTATGTTTAGATCAACCAGCGCATACCTTGTAAACTTATTATTTAGTCAGTTGATCTTTAATCTGTGTATCATAACCATATAAGCAGTAACAGGTACAGTAAAAACAGAGCGGACAATCACACACAAGAACACAAGATATAAGGTGGAAACCCAATGTGGGTGAAAACCACCTTCTGCAATTCGTCTATATCTTCTTTTAATAAGAAACTTCGTTTTACAATATTTCTGTACTGGTGCATTCTTATACCAGTACGCATGCTTCTACCTGCAGAAGGCTACAACCTTCTCTCATTCTCCAGCTTCTCCTGGAAGGGAGCTACAACCCCCTTAGCTTTTGTACTAGCTGATGTACTAGTACATAGGTGCTGACCTACAGAAGGCTACAACCTTCTCTTTTCTTCCA
>APFE031638626.1:54018-79442 GCA_000404065.3 Pinus taeda | reverse complement strand
TGGGGTCTTGATTAGTGTCCTCTCTCTAATAGTTCTTGATTCCACTTGGAGATTGATGATCTCTTACTCATCCCTGGTTGAAAACAGAGAGGCAAGTGTCAGAGGGGAAGCCTCTGGAAGATTCCATGATCTTCCACCTCACAAATTGTCCCTGCCATTTGTCCATTCCCAAACATCACACCCTACATAGGGAACATTCAGTATGCATTGCACCCTTTACACTAGGAAGGTGATATGCATCGCACCCTCTACACTGGGTATTGAGTATGGTCCAGTTTTGACCATTTCTGAGCAGTTTTTAGTGGAGAACTTCTGGGAGATGATGTAATCAGCTCACCTTGTTCCTTTAGGTAGTGAAGCAACACGTTTAGGGACTTAGGAGCCCTCAGTTTATGGACATTTATGATTGGGGTTGCAGTGCCCAAAAATGTCTATAACACTTTAGAAAACATTTTTGTATGCTTATAAGGTTTTGTCTTGTAATGTTTTCTTTTTTTTTCATGGGAAAACTGGGAATTCTTTTTTGAAAATTTTGTATGACTTTTCTTTCTTCTATGCCCCTCCTAATTTCCAGCCTTTCCAAGGTGCCATTGCTTGCAAAGTTGCTGGTAACCATGCGGTTTCTTAGGATTTGTGTCTGTACGAGAAATCTTCATCTGGGAACAAAGTTCTACAATAATTGCTTTGACAGCTTGCCTGATAATGCCAAACTTGTAGTCTCCAACTTTCTCTAGTAGTTTATTGATAATAGCAGAAGAAACCCATTGAGGAAGAGAGGCTACAAAAATTTCCTTCCATTTAGGCTCCAAAATAAGATCAGGACTCAGAGTGTGTAATATATGAAGGTACTCATTGAAATATTCATCAAAATGTTGCATATTATGCAACTTCATAACAAGCAAAGTAATGGTAGTAATGTCATTAGTAATCTGGGGAAAACCAATGAAATTAACAGTAATGCCATACAGGAGTTGTCCTATCATGTTGTTGATGTGTAGTTCCATCTTCATTGAGGACTACTGCTTGTTCCCAATGAGGGAGAATATTTGGTTCTTTCAAGGTTTCAGCTTTTAACCATGAATCGAGTGTACCCTCAAAACCATCAATAATTCTCCTAGTGGCATTTATAGGACCTATGTCATCTGTAAGATAAATCCTGTAGCAAACAAGCATTGAATGCAAAACAGACATGATTTCTGCTTCAGTGCAATTGTCAATATTCCATGAATATGTAGAATTTACAGACCAATCTTTATGATACTCAGATTTCATAACATCTCTGCAGTCTGGAGCAGGAATCCATGTAGTTTCCCATCGGGATCTGGAAGATGTAGCATTGACTTGATTCTCGTCTCCATTTGGTTCAATGCCAAATTGTTCTTTGTCTTGGACAGAAAAATTATTGATACACGCTTCAAGATCCTCTATTTTTGGTTCAACATCAATTTTATGAAGACTTGTATCAAAATCCTCTTTTACTTCATCATCTTGTTGAGATGAATCACCAAACAAAAAACTTGAAACATTCCTTTTATCAGTTTCTTCAGTTTCTTTTGGTTTTGTAGAGATTGGATTGGGATTGAAGAAACTTGGATTAGCAAAAAGGGAATATGGGTGTGTGAAAGTAGGAGGTGGAAAGGTTGTGGAGCTCAGTGTTCTAATGAGACTTTCCACAGAAGGAATGATAGAGTATGGAAATGAAGTCTTGGGTTCAAAAAACAAAGTAGCTGATTTGTAGGCTTCTACCCAAGGCTTCTTTTTCAGAGAGTCTACTCCTCTAGAGACTTCCCAAACTTGCTTCTTGACAATATCAAGGGAAGTATGTACTTTGATAAGTTCATGTCCATGAGCTATTACTGCTTCATGGATCTTTTGCTCTGTGTGCAGAGACAACTTATTAAGGCTTTGGGCAAGAGTCTTATCATTGTCTGCCAATGTAGTAACACTGCTATTCAAACAAACTGTATTGTAATCTTGTTTTTGCAGGATTCTTTCAAGCATAAGCTTCATTTCTAAATTAGCATTTTCTACCTTTTCAAATCTAGATCTGACAATTTTTTCAAGACTGGACAAAGCCAAATTAGTCCAGTTTGTGGCAGCAATTGAGTCTTTTGATACTAGTGAGGGATCATCAGAATGAGATGGAAGTAATTTGTACAATTTCCATCTTGACTTCTTATAACAAAATTCTTCCAGGGAGGAAATTTCGTATCGGTCTCTAGAATAGAACCATCAACGAGTTCCCACTTGTGTTTATTTGGAGTCCTAGCCCGTATCATATTTACATGGAGCTGAGAGCAAACTTTTCTTAGTAATTATTCTCCTTCTGTTCTGATTGCAATCAGAGTTCTTGGAATATTAGGCTTAGACATCATACTCTAAATTTTTGGATGAAATTCTGGGGCCTTCAAAGGAGGAGGAATTACTACTTGGTTTTCTTGCAATTTTTCTTCAACAAATTTCTCTTGATCCTTGATGGTTTTTCTTGCAATTTTGCTTGGTTTGATTTCTAAATTTATTTATCAAGGATTGCTATATTATATTTGCAAAGGGATAATACCATTCATAGAATGATATCCATTGGTTTTGTGCCTTCATCCATTCTTTCCATTTATAAACATTCTGTCTATTGAAGGATGGACAGTCTTCTTTTGGCAGAAGTCTTACTTCCTGAAGATATAAATGTTCTTTTTCATGGGTGAACATGTCCCAATTAAACATTTTCTTTTTCTAGGAATCCTCTGGATCATAAGGGCCAATTCCTCTGAAGATTTTTAGGAATGCAATTATTTCTGAATCGGAAGGGATTTCTACATGATTTGGTATTTTGTCAATTGGATTTTTCCTATATGCAGGAATAGGAGATGATCCAGTATAACCAAGGCCATAAGAAGAAGAACTAGAAATTGTATGTACAATAGTTCTTCTTGTGGATTAAAAAATGAAACATGTTTATAACTTTCTTCAGATGACTCAGAATATGGGGTGAATTTGATCATGTTTATTCTGTGGTGATCTGAAGATTCACCATGCGGAGTGGGAGGTTTTGAAGAGAATTGACAAATTTTTTTTGAACAATGTGGGTGATCACATACTGAACTAAATACAGGGTTTGGATTTACAGTGTGATGAGTAAACAACTTTCGGAGTGATTCAAATATAGCTAGATCTATAACAATTTGCTGCTGTGACTGTGATTGTACAGGATGGAGTTGATTTGTGATAGAGGTAGGAATTGTGGAGACAAAGGGTCCACCACGCTCAACTGGCAAATCTGTTGGAAATCTGGTGATGACTTGACCGTCAATTTCTGTAATGATGGACTGGGCTACGGCAATTGGTCTTCTGACAGGTTTTGCCTATTTTGTGACCCAGTCATCAAGGGGGCAAAGATCTCGGTGAGATATGGGAACTAGTGCAACAGGGTTACATGCAGAGTCATATTGGATTAAAGTGACAGTGCCATCTTCAGGAGAATGGAGAACAATTGGAATTGTTGTATTATAAAATCTGACACAAGTAATATAGAATATGGTCATATTTTTGGCTTTTGACCTGAAATGTTCATAGCCTTTTGTATATACACCTAAGGTTAAACATTTCAAAATATGGGGATCAGTCAAGGAAACAAAAAAATCTGGATATACATCGTATTGAACCGGACCATCTGACAAACTGGTCTCGAGTCTGCCAATGAGAGCTTTAGTGAAAACTGTCCATCGATTGTCAAGCAAGGCCAAAAATACATAGGCTTGTTGGCCTTTCTGGTGTAAAGCATTGAGGCCTACCCTCACCATCCTTATATGGACATACTGGTATCCATGTTTAAGGGCAGCTTGAATATGACAAGGTTCAAGGAAGGGGACAATAATCATGACATTTAAATTCAACTCAGTCTGAACAGCTTTTTCTCGGATTTTTATCTGACTAAGAGCTTTAAGGTGAAAGGGGGAAATTCCTCGGTAAACTTCAGCAGGAGAGACCGGAGGTAATTTCCAGTTTATTGTGGGATTATGTTCTTCTTTATCAATGTAGGCAGAGTTTCCAGATTTGGATTCAGAATGACATAGACCTTCTAAACCAGATCCTGATTTATCTTCAGTTTGCAAAGAATCAAAATGTTTGGAACCAAACATTCCCATTTTACTATTGCTACTAGAAGCATCCATAGCAAATTATATGATAAATACCCGTTCAAGATTTGCAGAATGATACCAAGAAGAATTGCAGTTTTCTTATGCAGGAGAAATTGTGGTTTCCTTGCATACCAAAGTACGAATTCTTGTCCAACGTCTTCAACACCTTCAATGCCAACACACGGCAACACAGGCTACAAACGCTATTCAAGGCTCAAGCAAATTCGTGATCCACACAAACAATATCTCACAACCACAATCCACTCAAACAATACTTGGCTCTGATACCATTTTTATAGGACCTTTTCACAAATAAGCGGAAAATATTGAACTGAACCAATGAGGTTTTATTGAAATGGATGCAAATGTTACAAAGGGAAAATCCTCTTCCTTAGATTGACTGTTGCAGCATTTAACAGATATGTCTTGGCCGAGGCACAAGAGCTCTGTAGGCTATCTGGCATGCAAACAGACTGAGTCTAGATGATTTCTGACTTAGAAAACAGACTTTCTATATAGACTCAGTTGCAGAGATTTTTGGGAAGTTTAAATTATATCTCCAACTTTTTGAAGCATTGTGCACAGGAAAGGAAAATATTAAATCAACAACTTTAGAAAGTTCCAATTCCTTGGGATGATAACTGCACTCAAGCAGTTAAAAGAATTAAAGAAAAGGTCAAAAATATACAGCCACTCCCCCCTATCAGAGAAGAATGGGAGAAGATAATAATGGCAGATGCCAGCTATGAAGGATGGGGAGCAGTTTTGTGCCAAAAGAACCCCAACAATAAAAAGGAAATTGAAATATGTCAATATGCATATGGTCTTTGGGCCAAAAATCAATTGAATTGGTCCAGTCTTAAGAAGGAACTCAGAGTAGTCTTTCTTGGCATAGCAATATTCAGAGATTTTGTTATTTATACTAAATCATTATAAGAACAGACTGTCAAGCATTAAAATATGTTATTCACAAATGTGACTTTGAAGACGCTGCAATGGTCAGATGGGTCATGCAGTTAAGTCAGTATAACTTCGACATCGAGTTTGTCAAAGGAGAGAAGAATAGATTTGCTGATATGCTAAGAAAGGAATTTCTGTCTGAGCATTCAATTATGGAATTAAGATGCAACTTCATCAGATGGAATGAAACTACAGTTCAAATTGAGACCTATTCGGGATGGATTTAATATGATTTAGACAAGAGATTGTTAGATCATGATGATGACTAGCGCCCAATCAGAGAAATCAGGTATAGGGTAGGTATTCCATTCTTATGGACAGACCCTCAGTAGGATGAATTAAATGATGAAGCCTTAGAAGCTCTGGAATAACTTAGGCATATTGGGAGCATAGCCTATAGACTTGAGAGAGATAATGAAGATGATGATTGGATAACAAGTTGTCACATAACATTTAGACGATTTGATAATCATCTCAACAGACCAGATTATGACAAAGAACGCCAGAAGGAAGCTTTCTATGCAGGAATTAACCTTCAGAATTTTTCTACTAATATGTTTTATTCCCTGTAGTTTTCTTTTCTATTTGAAGGTGTTCCAGTTGAAGATATGGAAGAAGATGATCCACTCCCAGAATGGTATCATGATGACTGTTTGCCTCCTTGAACCTCATCATATTCAAGCTGCTCTTAAACATGGATACCGATATGTCCATCTAGGGATGGTGAGGGTAGGCCTCAATGCTTTACAACGGAAAGGCGAACAAGCCTATGTATTTTTAGCTTTGCTTGACAATCGATGGACAGTTTTCACTAAAGCTCTCATTGGCAGAATCGAGACCAGTCTGTTAGATGGTCTGGTTCAATACGATGTATATCCCAATTTTTTTGTTTCCTTGAGTGATCCCCATATTCTGAAATGTTTAACCTTAGGTGTATAAACAAAAGGCTATGAACATTTCAGGTCAAAAGCCAAAAATATGACCATATTCTATATTACTTGTGTTAGATTTTATAATACAACAATTACAGTTTTTCTCCACTCTCCTAAAGATGGCACTATCACTTTAATCCAATATGACTCTGCATGTAACCCTGTTGCACCAGTTCCCATATCTCACCGAGATCTTTGCCCCCCTTACGACTGGGTCAAAAACTGGGCAAAACCTATCAGAAGACCAATTGCGCAGCCCAGTCCATCATTACAGAAATTGACGATCAAGTCATCACCAGATTTTCCAGAGATTAGCCAGCTCAGCGGCGGACCCTCTGTCTCCACAATTCCTACCTCTGTCACAAATCAACTCATCCTGTACGATCACAATCACAGCAGCAAATTGTTATAGATCCAGCTATATTTAAATCACTCCAAAAGTTGTTTACTCAGCCCACTGTAAATCCAAACCCTGTATTTAGTTCAGTATGTGATCACCCACATTGTTCAAAAACATTTTGTCAATTCTCTTCAGAACCTGCCACTCCACATGGTGAATCTTCAGATCGCCACAGAGTAAACATGATTAGATTCGCCCCATCTTCTGAGTCATCTGAAGAAAGTTATAAACATGTTTCATTTTTTAATCCACAAGAAGAACTATTGTACATATAGCTTCTGGTTCTTCTTCTTACGGCCTTGGTTATACTGGATTGTCTCCTATTCCTGCATATAGGAAAAATCCAATTGACAAAATACCAAAGCATGTAGAAATCCCTTCCGATTCAGAAATAATTGCATTCCTAAAAATCTTCAAAGGAATTGGCCCTTATGATCCAGAGGATTCCTGGAAAAAGAAAATGTTTAATTGGGACATGTTCACCCATAAAAAAGAACATTTATATCTTCAGGAAGTAAGACTTCTACCAAAAGAAGACCGTCAATCCTTCAATAGATAGAATGTTGATAAATGGAAAGAATGGATAAGGCACAAAACCAATGGATAACATTCTATGAATGGTATTATCCCTCTACAAATATAATAGAGAAATCCTTGATAAAGAAATTTAGAAATCAAGCCAAGAAAAAACGAATCAAGGATCAAGAGAAATTTGTCGAAGAAAAATTGCAAGAAAACCAAGTAGTAATTCCTCCTCCTTTGAAGGCCCCAGAATTTCATCCAAAAATTCAGAGTATGATGTCTAAGCCTAATATTCCAAGAACTTCGATTGCAGTTAGAACAGAAGGAGAAGAATTACTAAGAAAAGTTTGCTCTCAGCTCCATGTAAATATGATACGGGCTGGGACTCCAAATAAACACAAGTGGGAACTCCTTGATGGCTCTATTCTAGAGACTGATACGGAATTTCCTCCCTGGAAGAATTTTTTTATAAGAAGTCAAGATGGAAAATTGTACAAATTACTTCCATCTCATTGTGATGATCCCTCATTGGTAGCAAAAGACTCAATTGCTGCCACAAACTGGACTAATTTGGCTTTGTCCAATCTTGAAAATTTTGTCAGATCTAGATTTGAAAAGGTAGAAACTGTTAATTCAGAAATGAAGCTTATGCTCGAAAGAATCCTGCAAAAACAAGATTACAATACAGTTTGTTTGAATAGCAGTGTTTCTACTTTGGCAGACTATGATAAGACTCTTGCCCAGAGCCTTGATAAGCTGTCTCTGCACACAGAGCAAAAGATCCATGAAGCAGCAATAGCTCATGGACATGAACTTGTCAAAGTACATACTTCCCTTGATATTGTCAAGAAGCAAGTTTGGGAAGTCTCTAGAGGAGTAGACTCTCTAAAAAAGAAGCCTTGGGTAGAAGCCTACAAATCAGCTACTTTGTTTTCTGAACCCAAGAGTTTAGTTCCATACTCTATCACTCCTTATGTGGAAAGTCTCATCAGAACACCGAGATCCATAACCTTTCCACCTCCTACTTCC
This sequence comes from Pinus taeda, assembly GCA_000404065.3. Lineage (NCBI taxonomy): Eukaryota > Viridiplantae > Streptophyta > Pinopsida > Pinales > Pinaceae > Pinus > Pinus taeda. The sequence goes on along the minus strand of APFE031638626.1, from coordinate 71,463 downwards.
ATGCACCCATATTCCATTTTTGCTAATCCAAGTTTCTTCAGTCCCAATCCAATCTCCGCAAAACCAAAATAAACCGAAGAAACTGATAAAAGGAATGTTTCAAGTTTTTTGTTTGGTGATTCATCCCAACAAGATGATGAAGTAAAAGAGGATTTTGATACAAGTCTTCATAAAATTGATGTTGAACCAGAAAAATAGGATTTTGAAGCCTGTATCAATAATTTTTTTGTCCAAGACAAAGAACAAATGGAGACGAGAATCAAGTCAATGCTACATCTTCCAGATCCCGATGGGAAACTACATGGAATCCTGCTCTAGACCACAGAGATCTTATGAAATCCGAATATCATAAAGATTGGTCTGAAAATTCTACATATTCATGGAATATTGACAATTGCACTGAAGAAGAAATCATGTCTATTTTGCATTCCATGCTTCTTTGCTACAAGACTTATCTTGCAGACGACATAGGTCCTATAAATTCCACTAGGAGAATTATTGGTGGTTTTGAGGGTACACTTGATTCATGGTTAAAAGCTGAAACCTTGAAAGAACCAAATCTTCTCCCTCATTGGGAACAAGCAGTAGTCCTCAATGAACATGGAACTACACATATGGATCCAGTCACTCATTCACCTGTCAACAACATGATAGGAAAAATCCTGTATGGCATTACTGTTAATTTCATTGGTTTTCCCCAGATTACCAATGACATTACTACCATTACTTTGCTTGTTATGAAGTTGCATAATATGCAACATTTTGATGAATATTTCAATGAGTACCTTCATAGATTACACACTCTAACTCCTGATCTTATTTTGGAGCCTAAATGGAAGGAAATTTTTGTAGCCTCTCTTCCTCAATGGGTTTCTTCTGCTATTGTCAATAAACTACCAGGGAAAGTTGGAGACTACAAGTTTGGAATTATCAGGCAAGTTGTCAAAGAAATTATTGTAGAACTTTGTTCCCAGATGAAGATTGCTCGTGCAGCTACAAATCCTAAGAAACCGCATGGTTACCAGAAACTTTTCAAGCAATGGCACCTTGGCAAGGCTGGAAATTCGGAGGGGCATAGAAGAAAGAAAAGGCATACAAAATTTTCAAAAAAGAATTCCCAGTTTTCCCAAGAAACAAAAAGAAAAAATTACAAGACAAAACCTTATAAGCATACAAAAGTGTTTTCTAAAGACAAAGAAATTATCTATTACAATTGTAACCAGAAAGGCCACACAGCTCTGAATTGCCAAGGGAAAAGGAGGACAAATCAAAGAAGAAATTACAGTACAAAAACAAGAAAGAAAAAATTAACTTCTTTGATCTACCCAGTAGCTGTGATGAACTCTTATCCTCTGATTCAGAATTAGAGAATGATTTGAAGTGTGTATATTCAGATGAATCTTCTGAGGATGAAAAATGTAGAGATCCTCATTGTACAAAATGTAGAGATTGTGAATGTAGTGATCCTGATGTTTGTAACTGTAATGCAGTCAGGATGATGAAGTTAGAATATGAAGAGACTAGCAGAAATCTCTTCACAGAAATGATGGCTACTACTGACAAACAGATGAAGGATATGTATAAATCCTTACTAATGGAACATTTGAATAGACACCTTCTAGTTCAAAGAATTCTCCTAATAAAGGGTATGTGCCTCCTGCAACTATATTCTCAGTAGAAGCTTTGAATCGACAGTTTAGAAATGAAGATTTTGGTGAATATTTGCCGCAAACATTGCCTAGTGTCCATCAGGCAATTAAAGAACTCAGAAAAACAATAAAAGAAAATAGGAGAATGTGCATAGAGAATCACAATGAATTAAGCATAAAATTGATGAATGCACAAGTAGCCACAACCTCAACTTGAAAAGGTCCGGAGATGTCAGGAAGACAAAAAATTGGACATCCCATACAAATCCTATTCACCAGCATAACAGTTCAGAAGAAGAAGAGTAAGATAGAATGGATTTTGGATGCAATATCATGAACCGAGATGTCATGTATTGTGTTAAGATGAAAGTAAATATTGGAAACCAGTATGAGTATTGGAAAGTTCTTATGGATACTAGTTCCAGATTGAATATTGTTAGTGATACTGTGATAAGCATGCATCATGGAAGACCAACTGCCTGCCCCAAAGTTACTACTGCAAGTGGTGACATTGCGACTAAACATGAAGCTGAAGTAGATGTTTTCTTAACCGAGAAAATTGGAGTACATCTAGTCTACCTAGTGGTTCCAGGAATGGATTGTGCCATGTAACTGGGTAGTCCTTTCTTCCAAAGTTTTGAAAAGCACGGAGCTAAACTTGACATGAACAGTCAAAGGTATGGTTATTTTGTCAGCTTACGAGATAAAGAAATCTTCTTTCCATTCATTAATTCTAATTCACCTAATAGATTAAAGAGACTAGAAAGGATGGAAAATCTATTAGCCAAAATGGAAATGAAGAAAGAGATTTTGAAGATTGAAGAAAATTTGGACAATGGAAAATATGCTAAGGAGATAACAGCCCTCACTGCTAAATTTAAAGAATGTTGTTCAGATGACCCGAATGCCTTTTGGCATGTTCATAAGCAGGAAGTAGAACTTCCTCTTAAAAAGGATTTCAATGGAAAGTTAAGAAGATCAAAAGCAGTGGCTTTGAATGCAGAACAAATGAAATTATGCAAAGAAGAAATCAAAGATCTACTTAAGAAAGGACTGATCAGGATGAGTAAGAGTCCTATTGCCTGCTTTGCATTTTATGTCAATAAACATGCTGAGATCGCCAAAGGTAATCTAAGATTAGTTGTAAACTATAAGCCTCTAAACAATATTCTTGACTATGATGCATATCCTCTACCTAAGCCTTCCTCCATACTTGCCCAATTATCCAAGTCAAAGATATTTTCTAAATTTGATTTAAAATCTGGTTTCTGGCAAGTTGGAATAAAAGAAGAGGATAAATGGAAAACAACATTATCTGTACCAGAAGGGAATTATGAATGGAACATCATGCCATTCGATTTGATCAACGCCCCATTAGCCTTTCAGAGAATAATGGAGGAGACTTTTGAAGGAATGGAAGAATTCTTGAAAAAATATATTGATGATTTACTAATTCATTCTGATAATATTGCCGACCATATTAAGCATTTGAAGATTTTTCTGCGCAGGGTCAAAGAAATGGGCATAGTATTATCATAATCTAAAATGAAGCTATTCAGGCTAATGATCGACCTTTTGGGTTACAATATACAGTATGGATATTATACTGTAATTCAAAGAAGTCTAAATTTTGTTGATCACTTCCCTGATGAGATCAAAGACAAGACTTAGTTGCAGAGATTTTTGGGAAGTTTAAATTATATCTCCAAATTTTTGAAGCATTGTGCACAGGAAAGGAAAATATTAAATCAATGACTTTAGAAAGTTCCAATTCCTTGGGATGATAACTACACTCAAGCAGTTAAAAGAATAAAAGAAAAGGTCAAAAATATACGGCCACTCTCCCCTATCAAAGAAGAATGGGAGAAGATAATAATGATAGATGCTAGCTATGAAGGATGGGGAGCAGTTTTGTGCCAAAAGAACCCTAGCAATAAAAATGAAATTGAAATATGTCAATATGCATCTGGTCTTTGGGCCAAAAATCAGTTGAACTGGTCCAGTCTTAAGAAGGAACTCAGAGCAATCTATCTTGGCATAGCAAAATTCAGAGATTTTGTTATTTATACTAAATTCATTATAAGAACAGACTGTCAAGCATTAAAATATGCTATTCACAAATGTGGCTTTGAAGACGCTGCAATGGTCAGGTGGGTCATGCAGTTAAGCCAATATAACTTCGACATCGAGTTTGTCAAAGGAGAGAAGAATAGCTTTGCTGATATGTTAAGTAGGGAACTTCTGTCTGAGCATTCAATTATGGAATTAAGATGCAACTTCATCAGATGGAATGAAACTACAAGTCTAATTGAGACCTCTTCGGGATGAATTTCATATGATCTAGACAAGAGATTATTAGATCATGATGACGATTGGCACCTAATCAGAGAAATCAGGTATAGGATAGGTATTCCATTCTTGTGGATAGACCCTCAGTAGGGTGAATTAAATGATGAAGCCTTAGAAGCTCTGGAATACCTTAGGCATATTGGGAACATAGCCTATAGACTTGAGAGAGATAATGAAGATGATGAGAAGATAACAAGTTGTCACATAACATTCAGACGATTTGATAATCATCTAAACAGAGCAGATTATGACAAAGAACGCCAGAAGGAAGCTTTCTATGCAGGAATGAACCTTCAGAATTTTTCTACTAATATGTTTTATTCCCTGTAGTTTTCTTTTCTATTTGAAGGTGTTCCAGTTGAAGATATGGAAGAAGATGATCCGCTTCGAGAATGGTTTATGGAATGGTGGAAGAGATATGGCTTGTCACCTCACATTTTGAAACCATACTCTTTCACAATACTCAAAATCCCTGGATTCAGTCCACAAAGCATGCTGGTAACTGAAGTTCTCTATAAAACTATAAGAGATCTTGTGGAGCTAGACGATCTAGATTTCCTTAATGGTGTCAGAAGATGTGGTCACGCCCGATGGTTCGTAATGAATCATTACAAAGAAAGGACTATTGAATCTAGTACAAATTATGATGAGTTCCATGAACAGATTGATCCAAATCAAAATCCATTCATGAAACTAAATTATTTGGACCTACCTAACCCACATAGTACATCAGTCTGGGAAGCAGAAAAGGAAGTATGGGTGCAGTACTATTCAAATTACATGATCGAAAGATGGAATTATCAGTACTACACCTATCCACAAATTGATTACTACACCTTTTGAGTGTTGTCTTTCCAACTGACTATGGTGTTGGACAAGCTTTCGTGGATTCCCTCGTACTGCTAATATCCATAGTGTAATCTTTGTACAAATTATGAGATTTCCATATCTCATCTTTAAGTCTTTTCGAGCTTTTGTGGGTTCCCTTGGTCTGGAATCTCCACTTTTTAGTACCAATAATCAAGTCAAGTATACTGGATTCAGTCCCCACATGCCTCTAGCTATCCGTAAAAGGAGAAGGGACGAGATAACATGAGAGGATTCTCTCTTCCCCGAATCTAGCTTTAAATCTGAGTACAACATCTTATCTCTAGAGTCATCAGATTGTACAGAAACCATTCACGGATAGTTGTTCCCTTCCAGCGCTATAAATAAGAGGGCTTAGAAGTAAGACTCATTCGGGTGAGGTTGGTCTTAGAAACTTTGAGTCTGAGTCGAGTTTTCTCTCCTGCTCTGCATCTGTGGACATTTAGTCTGATCTACTTGCAACACGAGATAAAATCAAGTCCTTAGGGGATTCGAGAAGCCTGTGCATCAGCGCTTGATGCTGGTGTGAACCTAAAGTGGCCGGATCAAATAGAAAGTCTCTTTTCTAAGTCAGAAATCATCTAGACTCAGTCTGTTTGCATGCCAGGTAGCCTGAAGAGCTCTTGTACCTCGGCCAAGACATATTTGTTAAATGCTGTAGCAGTCAATCTGAGGAAGAGGATGTTCCCTCTGTAACATTTTCATCCATTTCAATAAAATTTCATTGGTTCAGTTCAATATTTTCCGCTTATCTGTGAAAAGGTCTTGTAAAAATGGTATCAACTAGAGGCTCTACATCGATTTGACCTAGAGGACCTTTTTGAGTGTAATATTTTCTCAAGATAGCATAAGAGGAGTTACTTGCATTAAACTGTTTCATTAAGTATATTGTCAGGGTAACTGGTTCCAAACACTCATATCTATAAAAAAAATTACTTTGATCTTTGCGACGTTGGATTTCATCACCAACTAGTAAATATTGACCTCTATGAAAGGTTTGTTTGTATGGTTTGAATCCCTAGATGTTTTACTGTGTGTTACCTTTTTTGTTTTTATTTTTTACAAGACCTTAGGTGTGGATTGTGAATATTATTTAATATTAAAAAGTAAACTTATTTGGATTGAATCTAATGGCAACAATGTTGGAAGTTACTGATAAAGACCTCCCTTTAAACGAGAATCCTAATCCTTTTCCTGATTTTCCAAATGTCGGTCCTCCTTATATGGCTACATTATCACTTCCCAAATTCACGATAGGTTAACCTGTATGGTTGATCTCAAATTATTTCATTCCAATTACTCCAATTGTACCATATCAACTGAGTTTTTCACCTCAACCGAGTTCACCATATCAACATCACCAACCTAATGTTGACCCTTTACTTTCTTCATCCAACATGTCCTCCTCCTTTCTTCTTCTTCACTTGGTAAAAGACTTGATGCTAGTAATCAGCTGACTAAGAAGAAGAACCGGGGGATTAAGAAGAAGAAGCAAGATAAGAAATAAGTCAACCAACCAACCATGGTTGTAAGCATTGGTTATGTTGAGGAAACTTCTACAATGCATCGTAAGCCAAAATACCCTTGCAAGATTTATAAGGGTGACTACTTCCTTATCCATTGTCCTAGTATTCCTAAGGTTTTGGAAGTATGGTAAAATAGTTCTCATCAACTTACTATTGATCCATCAACTAGTGATTCTTAGATTCCAAGGAAAAAGATTAAGGTCAAGTTTCCTTTTATGTTATGTAAAGGGAATCATCAGAATCACCTTTTCCCTCACATGGATGAAGCCTCAAATTGTTGGAAAAACTTATTTTTTCACAGCAACAACTTCCAACTAATTACCATGAACTTTCTCCCCCCCTACTGTCAGTTGACGAAGTGATTGATACAAATCCAACTAAAATCAATCTCACTCTTCCATTGGAGAGTGAAACATGTATCACTCAAACTGATGGACTATTTGTTGATCAAGTTTTCGAATCAATTCCATATTTGGTCGATTTGAATCTCCCTTTAGAGAGTGAACTTCATACCACTTAGGTTCATCATGTAACCTAAAACTCGTATACACATGGGGGAATTTCATTTATTGCTTTTGAACCCCATCCAAGCAATGAGGCTATTTATCTTGATTGAAGTAGACTGACAAAACCTCAGCTTCCTTCTTCCACCCCTTTCCAAATCATTGTGAAGGCCTATGGTAAGAATGTATGACATACAAATGTAGATGAAGGTGCTTCTGTCAGGATTTTATCCTCAACCGCTTGGCAAGCTTTGGGATCCCCTCAGCATCTACCTATTACATAGAATATGTTCTCTTTTAACAGAACTATTAGTGAACCTTTAGGGATCCTTCCTAAGTTACCTATTACATTGGGAGGTAAAACTATCTATATTGATCTTATGGTAGTCCAAGGTCCCTAATATTTCAGTTTGCTCCTTGGGTGAGACTATGTCTATGCCATGAAAGTTTTTGTATCGACACTCTTTCATGCGATTTTTTTCCCTCCTATTGGAAACATTTTGAAAATTGATCAACTTTCATATGATGGTCTTGGTTTGATTACCAATCATCTGACACCCTTGAATGTTCCTTATATGGAAGTGGTACCTACCCTGCCATACGTTAATTATGTGGTAACTAGTCCCATGTTTTCAGTTACCAATGCAAGTGAGCCTCTTATTGTCTGCTCAACTTATTTTGACTTAGATGCAGTAGCTGATGTGGTAAAAACTTCAATGGGGGGATTTGAATACAATTTTCTTATCCTTATTGATCCCCTTGACATGTATTCCTTCGTGGGAACTTTTCATCCATCTGATGAAGAAATTTTTGAAGCCATGATCAATCGTGTCCCTTAACACGTGTTTCTTCCATTTGGAAGCAATGAAACAAGTTATATGAGGAGTGTTCTTTTACTATGAAACCTCGTTAAAAAATGAAACAGGGTCTCATGAGGATAGCTATTTTACTGTGTCAGCGTCGTTAAAAAATGAAATAGATCCTTATGAGGATAGTTCTTTTATTGTGCCAACCTCATTAAAAAATGAAACAAGCTCTATGAAGATGGTTCTCTTCCTTTGTCAACCTCATCAAAAAATGAAATAGGTCTGATTACCATAATTATTTTCTTGTGTCATTCGCATTAAAAATGAAACAAATCCTCCCCTGATTAAGTCGAGTCTTCCACATGATCTCGTAAATGAACCTTCATTTCATCCACCTATTAGTAACCTATAGTCTACTTAGGTGAATAAAATGAATTTTTGGGGGGCATGTTCCCTTGCAGTCATTATGATGGGGGCATGAAAACTTATCTCAAGCACAAGTTTCTTTGTTTCAAGCTTGTGTAAAAATGAAACCAGTCTCAAGCAAAATTTTCCTATGTTTCAAGCTTGTTTAAAAATGAAACCTATCTCAAGTACATTTCGGTTATTATTTTCAAGGCTCGTTAAACTCATGAAAATCTCAAGTTCCTTTTGCTAACTTTTCATGCTCATAAAATGTACATGAAAACACTGAGTTATTTCTGTCTTTTCCTACTCGTTAGTTAATTTAATTGAAACTCAGTAAAATGAGTATATTTTCATCTATTTTGAATTCGTTAAAACTTTCAAAAAAGTGAAACCAAAGAGTCCTCTTTTAAGCCCTTTTGAGACTCTTAAAACATGAAAAGATTGCAGAGAACTTGATTGTTCGAACTCATAAAAGTAAATGAACAATCGTCCACTAAATATACTGAATTGGACTACTAACGAAAAAGATATATGTTGATCAAACATGGTCAATAGAGTTCTCTCTTGTATTATTTTATCCTTTTTTGGACCTGAGATACTAAATGTACGAAAAATAACATGATGGAGTTTACTTATGTTTTTCTTCTGACTCCCTAAAAGTGAAAAACGTCGAGCTTTACTTTCTCTAGGCCTGTTAAAATTTTATGGTAAAAGAACAGATTGAGTTTCCTCTTTGTGTCTTTTTCAAACTCTTAAAAGAAAATGACATCATGTTACCCATTTACTAGACACATAAAAATTAAAAAGTATAGGACTCATTAAGCATAATGAAACGAACCATTCCTTCTTAGGGTTCGTTAAAAATACATTGACGAACTCATCTAAAGGATGAACTTACAAGATAAGGATACGAACTTATAGGACTTACGAGACAAAGTGACTATCAAGAACAAGTACCCTTTTCCGAGCATTGATGACTTGTTCGATCAGTTGAAGGGAGCAACAGTGTTCTCGAAGTTTGACTTGAGATCTGGATACCATTAGGTACGCATCAAAGAGGACATTTACAAGACTGCATTCAAGACCAGGTATGGGCATTATGAGTTTGTTGTTGTTCCATTTGGCTTAACAAATGCTCCAGCTACATTCATGTGTTTCATGAATAGTGTTGCATCCATATTTGGATAAGTTTTTTATTTTGTTCATTGATGATATACTGGTATATTCTAAAAATGAGGAAAAGCATGCCAAAAACTTAGCAGTGGTATTGAGGCTGTTGAGAGAGCATCAACTGTATGCTGAGCTCAACAAATGTAGTTTCTTTCCAACTGAGGTACAATACTTGGGACATGTTGTCTTGAAGGAGGGAATTGTAGTATATCAGGAGAATATAAGGGCCATCATGGAGTGGGTAGCTCCTAAGAGTGTGGGTGAGGTGAGATCTTTCATGTGTCTAGTAGGCTACTATAGGAGGTTCATTAAGAACTTCTAATAGATTTCTTATGCTATCACATCGTTGCAGAGGAAAGTTAAGAATTTTGAATGGAATGAAGAGTGTGAGGCTAGCTTTGAGTAGCTTAAGTAGTTGCTAACACATGCACCAGTACTACAGATTGTAGAACCTGACAAAGAGTTCGTAGTATGTACAGACTCTTGCAAGAGAGGTTTTGGTGGGGTCCTTATGCAGAATGGATAGGTGGTATGTTATGAGTCCCTGAAATTGAACGAGTGCAAGCAGAACTACCCGACGCATGATCTTGATAGCAGCAATTATACATGCATTGAAGATGTGGAGACATTATCTTCTTGGAAAGTAGTTTGTGCTTATGAGTGATCACATTAGGTTGAGGTATTTGTTTGACCAACCAAATATGAATTCTAGGCAAGCTAGATGGTTGGCCATGATCAATGAGTTTGACTTTGAGATTAGGTACATCAAGGGTAAAGAGAATAGGGTGGAGGATGCTCTTAGTAGATGGGTACAGGTACATTACTTGATAGGTATGAGATCCTATGTGATGGACTTACAAGATAGGATCCTGCAGGTAGGACAACATGATGTCCAATATATGGAGATTGTGCACAAGTTATAGTAAGGTGATGGTACATGTATAGGTACAAGTAAAAGTACAGGTGCAAGTATAGGTACATGTAGTGGTACAATTATAAGTGGCGATATAAGTACATTTGCAATTGCAAGTGCGTAGGGCATGGACTATTGTCTTACAACAGAGTGATTGGTTAGGTTCTAAGACAATATATATGTATTGAATAGTAGTGAAGTCAAGAAGGTGATCTTGAGGGAATTTCATGCGAAACCTTATTCAGGCCACCCAGGCTATCAAAAGACACTCATAGTGGTGAAGAGATATTAATATTGGTCGAATCTGAAGAGGGATGTAGTAGAGTTTGTGGCTAGATATTTCGATTGTTAATGAGTAAAAGCAGAGTGTAAACATATAGGTGGACTGCTACAGCCGATTTCTATTACCGAGTGGAAACAAGAGGTCATTTCCATGGATTTCATCATAGGGTTGTCGAAGATAGTGAAGCAACATGATTCCATCATGTATTCATTATGGACATGTTAATAAAGGTTGCACACTTTGTTATGGTAAATTGTAAATTCTCAGCTAGTGATGTGGCATAGATATTCATCTAAGGTGTGGTTAGACTGCATGGTGTTCCAAAGAATATTATGTTAGATAGGGATGCAATGTTCACTTCCAAGTTTTGGAAGGAGTTATTTGTAGGTTTGGCCACTGAGTTGGTTGTCAGCACAACTTATCATCTACAAACAGATGGAAAAACAGAGAGGGTCAACAAGATATTGGAGGACATGTAGGATGTATGTGATGCATCGACAGAGGAAGTGGGAAGAGTAAATCCCTTTGGTCAAGTTTGCATACAATAATGGTTATCAAAAGTCACTGGGGATGAGTCCTTCTGAGTCATTATATGGGCAGAATTGTAACACTCTCATTAGTTGGAGTGATCTGGTTAGCAGAGTATTGATTGGACTAGATATGTTGGGAGACATGGAAAATGAGATGTAGGTGATAAAGAAGAATGAAGGTAGCACAAGATAGGCAGAAAAGTTATGCATATAGCAACAAATTGTTCAAGGAGTTCTAGGTTGGGGAACAAGTGTACTTGCGCATCAAACCAAAGAATAGCTCCTTGCAAATTGGTTGATGTCCCAAGTCAGCACCATGGTTTTTTGGACACTTTAGTATCATTAAGAGGATTGGGCCAGTAGCCTAGCGACTTACACTACCTTCAATAGTGAAATTCCATGAATTTTTCCATGTATCTTTTCTTAAGAAGTATGTTAAGGATGTTGATCATGTGATTGACTAGTTTATATTGCAGGTGGAAGCAGATGGAGAATTCCATCTGAAGCCTCATTATATATTTCAGAAAAAAGTTTCTCATGCTTCGGAACTGAGAAATAAAGAAAGTTAAAGTGTAATGGAAGCACGTTGGGGCTGATGAAGCTAAATGGGAGATGGAAGATCAGATGCATGTTATGTATCCTTCCTTGTTTGTTGGTTGAGGCAAAGCAACCTTGATATGGTGGTTTGGTGATTTCTTATGATGGTTTCATGATTGCTTATGGTGGGTTGGTAGTTGCTTATGTTGGTTGGGTAGTTTATTAATGGTGCTTTAATATTCTCTTATGATGGCTTGGTATATTGTTTCTGGGAAAACTAGTGTCTTTTCAATCTGCTAGTCCCACTAAGACGAGTAGCTATCTTAGAAACAAACAATCAAAGCACTTTGATATTTCCTTTATGTATGATAGATAAGAGAGAAGCAAAGAAGGCCAACTTGGATCTTCCGCTTGACTACTTGCTTGATTTCTCTCTCCTTTATGGAACTTGCGACTCCTCTCCTACTTGTACCACTTTAGAGAATACATGTAGAGACAAAGTAACAAAAAACCATCAAAGAATCTTGATCTATAATATCATAAACAATGCAGAATCAAAAATACATTGACCATACAATTGCATTCACAAATAACAAGATTCACAAATACACGATTATATGGAGGAAAACGCAAAGAACTTTATTAATAGTAGAAGAGAGGATTAAAACCATGTTGTCTAATCCAGCATCATCCTCCTAGCATCAAGGCCCTCTTCACCTTATCAAAAGCAAGATCACCCAACAATACAATGTCTCTTCTCAAAGAGAAACCAATAGCACTTCCTTACAAATTACAAAATTCCAGCCTCTAGATCTCTCAGATGAGGGATCCATTTATAGATATTTGGAGAGGTGTGAGTCAGCTCTGGGTTTTTGATTAGTGTCATTCCACTGATATTTCTTAGTTCCTCTTGGAGATTTCATTGATCTCTTACTCATCCCTGGGCGAATTCAGAGAGGCAAGTGTCATATGAGAAGTTTCTAAAAGATTCTCTGGGTACCCACTTAGCAAACTATCTCTGCCATTTGTCTACTCTCGCTCATCGCACCCTACAAAAGGCTCTTTCAGTATGCATTGCACCTGGTTAGTGTAGCAGTTAGTATGCATCACACCTTGACCATGGAGCAGTCAGTATGGTCCAGTTTTGGCCAGTTCTTAGTGGTTTTCAAGTGGAACTTCTGGGAAATGATGTAATCAATTGACCATGATTCTTTAGGGTATGAAAAAACACTTTTATGGGTTAAAGAGCCCTTTGTTTTTCGACATATATGATTAGGGTTGCAGTGCTGAAATATATCTATAATAGTTTCCCGCTAAAGCATGAGGTAGTAAATCTTCTGATGTCGGGTGAAATGCTTTATCACGAGGATCCGGGGTATTCGAACTGGAAGGTGACCTGTATAAAATACAATACAATATATCATCGTCATTTTATTTTCATGATCTAGCTGAGGCAGCCATTCCCATGCTCATCTTTATAAATTCATTTTTATGTACATAGGACAGATTATCGTCTGCTGTTCCAGACTAGTAATTCTTTGTAGAGTCATCATCCCTTAGCTTGGATGATCATTTGTGCAACTTCTGTGTACATTTGATGTCTTTATATTCCTGAATATATCATAGCCTAGATGGATGAAACTAGATCTGGGGTCTTCAAACTCATTCAATCTTGACCCAATGTACAAGTTGATCCATGTGAAAAGATGTTATGAAGTCGAACATGGAAAGACAACGCCTGATTACGAGCCAATGATGTAAGCTGTTAACAAGCGCGAGAGGAGTCACCAATAATGATAATGACCCTCATGGTACTATAGTACAATTCAAATGGTGTGAATATATGATCTGATGTCAAACACCACGCAAAATCTTTCAATCGAAGGCCATTAACGTAAACCTGTCGCCAGAAGTGAGAAACTTGCCATTGAGGCATGCAAGCTTCAAAGTACTGAAAGGGTTGTTCCTAAGTCAACTTCTTCGATAATGAGTTGATGTTGACAAGAAGTTACCCGTCATAGGAGGGCCTTAATGTATCCCACATCTATAACATGAAATGAAGCAAATAATTTTCCAGTGGTGAAAACGATTTGATGATACAAGGTTCAGGAATGGTGGTCATGAAAAATGGAAGGTGAAGGTATTGCAGTGGATGAGGTGTTAGCTGGGTGGTGAATTCTCTAAATGACTTCTCTTGAACAGATCGGTGACATTAAGATGGATTGGTAGCATTAACCCCAAAAATGGATGGTGTGGAGGACCAATGGTGATATGACCGGTGAACGGAATAACCCAACCTGACTCAATTATGGCGATGGAGTTAAAGTGTCATGTTTAAGAGCAACCTGCTACCAGTGAAGTTTTTCAAGTTTTTTTCCCTTTTTCCCTAGTCATTGCTGACCAGTACCTCTTTATTTTTGTCAAGCTTGAGGAGGATAACATATGCTTGTCCTATAATTTTCCCTTTGGGCAAACTTGTCACTATGTTTTAGCGAGCCTAGCGACAGTAAAACTCGTTCTTGTCTGGGTTGACAAGTTTGTCACTATTGTTTTAATGAGTTTAACGACAAGAATAACTCGGTCCTTTTCATCTTTAGAGAGTTTGAAAAGGGGAAAAAAGGAAACTCCAGCAGTATTTTTTCGTAGCATAATCCCTTAATTCTGAAAAGTATAAAACAATACAAAAGGGATGACTTTTTGATCGCTTTAGAGAGCCGAAAAGACAAATACTCGATCTTGTTGTGGAATGATCCCTCAGGTCCAAAAGGATTAAAATGTATAGGAGGGATGGCACTTCCCCTTACTTTAACGATCTAGAAGGGCCAGTAGCTCGACGATCTTTTCATATTTAACGAGTCTAAACAGAGCTTAAAAGAAACTCATTTTTGAGGAACGAGTGATGTTTCTAGGTAGGAACTGGTTCTAGGTATGTTTGGAACTTCTCAAAACATGGTAGCATGAAGAGGGAAACTAACAGGATCACTCATCACATTTGTTCCTCAAAAGGGTAAACAATCAAGTGGAAGCGTATGATCAGCCAAAGGAATGGAGGTGACAGTAAGAACACAACCAAGGCTTTAAACGCTGATAGCATGGAAATCACGTAGGTCATTCACTGAAGGCAAGTTTATTTTTTAATGAGCTTGAACCTTGCAGAAACATTGCTCATTCCAGTTGTTTAAAATATGTCTCTCATTAGTAGGTTCATTTTTTAGTGAGCTTGCACCATGCGAAAGTTTGCTCATTGCCTTTTTATGTAGGCTGGAAATGACCAAACTACAGAGCTAACTACACTGAAAGCTAAGGAACTACTGAGGTTAGGAAGGATGGTTTTTTCTTTTGACACAACCATTCCTTTGGTCCTGCCTGGTGCACAGACTTTTCTGGACCAACTACCTAACCTAAGGAGTTTACACTAAAAAGCTAAAAAGCTAAAAACACTAAAAGCTAAAAACACTAAAAGCTAAAAAATGAAACTGGTCATTTTTTACTTGCATAAAAAGGGTTGCATGCCCCCTGGTATTGAGAAAACAATAATTTCCAGGTTACCTTATGGAAGTCCCTGCATTTAAGCATGATTGTTTCGTCCGCGGAGAAAATAAAACACTTCCTTGTCTTTGTCCATCGAAATAGACAAAGGTGAATGGTGTGAGCTTCCAATCACATAACTTGCAAGGAGATAACTGTTTCAGACTGATCCCATATCCTACAAGGGAATGGTGTTTTAGATCAATCATATAACCTACAAGGAAATCTATTTTTTCAGCTGGGTTCGCCTGCCAAAGCAGACCAAGGTACATGCCCCTTGTTACACTAAAATTTGTCACCATGACTATTTGCAGTTAGTATGGCTCCATCAACAGTCATACTATCCTCCTTGGCAAGCCTCATACCTCTGCTCTCCATGTCAAACTTCAAGAAAGAGAGAAAGTCTTTTAAATAAAAGGTTAACCTCTGGGTACGTAGTTTCTCTCTACCTTACCTGCGTGTACGCATCCCAAGTTCACAATACCTGCATACCTGTACGCTCTGTATGTAAAGGGGTGGGTGCGTACTCCTGTAAAGGTCAAAAGGCATGAGTTTCATCTTAAAAAAGTTACTTGTGGTCATTTCTAGAGAATTCTAGAAGATTTTTTGACGTGTATTGAGTGCCTCCAGATGGTTCATGTACCCCTATGAAAGCGGAACTTATCCCATCAAGAGAGG
The DNA here is from genome assembly GCA_000404065.3 of Pinus taeda. Classification (NCBI taxonomy): domain Eukaryota; kingdom Viridiplantae; phylum Streptophyta; class Pinopsida; order Pinales; family Pinaceae; genus Pinus; species Pinus taeda. The sequence continues at coordinate 55,716 of APFE031638626.1, read as the reverse complement.
AGCTACCCCATCCAAAAGAGGGGCTTATCCCATTGATGTTGGACCTGATTAACTTCCTCTAGAGCATTATAAATATAGGTATTGGTCCAGAGGAGGGGAGGTTGAAAGCTGAACATTCCAAAGGGTAGATGCTGCTGGAATTAGGACTTCCTTGTAGAAGCTTGTGAGGAGAGATTCCCATCCTTTCTTGTTTCATTTGGAAGTGGGTGAGCTTATCAAAGTAAAGGAAAACTCTTGCTGGACCCTGGGAGGAACTTGCACAACACCAAGGCTCAGGTTGTAATGGTTTCTTTTGTTTCCTATTAATACAAATAAGTCCATTCTTCTCAACAATTTGTTATTAATGAGTTGTTTCATATACTCCTTGGTCTGTATGTTGAATATGTTTTATTTTATGAGATATTCAGGTGCTATTTAATCGTTTGATTGTTAGTGAATTCAGGTTTCGAAGTGAAGGAGGAGCTCATCCGGATCAACGAGGCTGGACTACTACAACAACATTGGACTACAGATAGGATCTAAACACTTGATTTCTTGTATGGTAAATGCATGTTTAGAGAAGGATTGCTCTTAATTGTCTTGTTTGTCACTAGAAAGTCTTAGGCTTCTAGGGAGGTTGGTTTTGTCTGCAAGATTAACTCTTTCCGCTTGACAAATTGAAATTGGCGACTCCACTGGGGACTCCATTAATGTGAATGATTTTTCCTTTGTGTGACACTTTGATCTGAAAAGAGTCATTCCTTTTTTGGTTTTTGGTTGTTTGACTGTGTATTTGGGTGGGCTAGCTTAGAGTTAAGTTAGATTTTAGCTTTTCTTGGTTTTTCCAATAGTACGCACCCTCTGAGTTGAGCACAGTGCGTACTTGTACGCACTGCAGCTTTGTACACAGAGCGTGCACGCACCTGTGCAAACAGGCTGCCTGCTTACCTTGTCAAAAATTGAGAAATTTCCATTTTTTCCATTTTCCCTCTTAGATTTTGTCTTTAATTAGTTTTTACTGCCCAGATCCACTGGTTATCTATCAGAGATCTTCACCTGAACTTGTTTCATTAGCGTCAAGAGTTTTAGTGAAATTCATAGAAGTTCTAGCCCTAGGGTTTGATTTTTGCATTGGTCTGTAGTGACTTTGACTTTAGAATTGTGAAACCTTGGATCTCTCTGGTTTTGTCAGTCTTCTTAGGAGTCAGACCTGTCGTAAAGTCTACCTGTGTGAGAAACCTACCTTTGTGCTGGCTCTTTGCGGAATTTCGAACAAGCTTGTTGATTGAAGTTGTGAATTTCATTCTTAAGAAAATAACAAAAGAGTTTGATTTTTGTTTTTGACTGGTTTATGATTCTGCATGAACTGGTCCTTGGTTTGATTGTTGCCGAGTAAAACAACCTGGAATAATCTTAGTAGGCTTTTACCTCTTTAGATTTGCTTTTAGGTAAATTTCCTTTTGATTTGCTTTTGAGTGAGTTTTTCAGAGACTTTTATAAATTTTGAAATTGCTTTTGTTAAAATAGTTTTATATGCTTTGTTAAATAGGAAAAATACAAAAACATCTCCTTTGCAAAGTTTGTTTTAACTAGCATTTGAAGTTTTTTGAAAGAAAAAAGGAATTCTCGTGCAAGTAATGAGTCGTCATGTGTTGTATGCTTGGAAAAGATAAAGAGATTGTTTCTTTGATTGTCTGTTAAGAAAGTTGCTTTTATCAA
>APFE031638626.1:5559-38550 GCA_000404065.3 Pinus taeda | reverse complement strand
ACATGGTAAAAAGTCTTTTTATAGGTTTTTTGGATGAATAAATACTAAATTTGTTTATTTTTCACCATGGAAGGACATTTTTCAATGTATTTTTTCCTATCTTAAACAGGTATGAGTAATGTGACGTTTTTGTGCAGGAAAAAGGGATTTTCAGGGAAACTTGTCATTTTTCACGAACCAAAACATCAGAGTCATCTTTTAAGCCCTTTTCTGACTCCTAAAATATGAAAAGATTGTTGAGCGTTTCTTTTACACTCATTAAAACGGAATTAAACGACGGTCCCCTTATAGCCCTTTTCTGACCGTAAAAACAGGAAAAGATTGCCGGGTTTTTGTCGTTTCAAATTTGATACTGGAAATAAAACGACGTGTCCTTAATTGCTTTTTACTTTTCAGGTCAAAGACACTAATCATGAAAGTACTCCTTGGTCGCAAGATCAAGCGGTTCTCCCAGGTATTATTTTATACTTTTTTGGGCTTGGGAGACACAAATTTATGAAAAAGTTCAATCTGGGGTCTTCTTAAGTTTTTCAGACTCTCTAAAATTGAAAAACGCCGAGTTTCTCCTATACTGGACTCGTTAAAATTTCACAGTAAAGGACCTGTTCAATTACAAACAGGAACGGACCACTCCTTAGGGTTCGAATCAAAACTAAGTTGGACTCATCCGAAGGATGAGCTTATAATCAAGCATATGTTATCCTCCTCAAGCTTGTAAAAAATAAAGAGGTACTTGCCAGAAATGGGGGGGAAAAGAGAGAAGAATGAGCCTATTTGTTATCTTTTGTCTCAGAAAAAACCTTATTACCACTCTTGAACACGACACTTTTTCATTTCACCTGGGTTGGGAAATCCTTTGCCTCACAGTTGATCAAACCATATTGAAATTCTTCAACCGGGTTCCAGGTATTAACTTTGAGTCATTCGTCACCAAGCCATCTATTGTGTCGTTATGTGTTCAAGAGGTCTGCAAACAAAACATTCAGCTGCAAAATGCCTATCATCCATTTTTATCATCCTTGAGTCAGTCCTTACAGCAACATTTCTTCAACTTGAACTATTAATTCGTGTTGTGGGCTTGCCTGCGACGGGTCGCTTTCTATTGACATTAACACATTATCTAGAGAGTTGACTTAGAAATCGTCAGTACCTTGAAGTTTGCATGCATCAATGGCAGGTTTCTCGCCTTTGACGACAGTTTACATCATTGAATTTTGATCGAAGGACTCCATGAAATGTTCGACATCGACTCATTCATTCACATCTCATGGATTGTACTGGGTACTTTGAGAACCATTGAAAACATTGGTGGTCTCTCTCACACTTGTTAACAATTTACATCATCAACTGGTAATCAAGTGGTTTCTACCATGTTCGACATCGACTCATTTATTCGCATGGCTAGAATCGTACCAATTGGGAAGTAGAAATGAAGACCCTGGATCTAGTTTCCACCATCTAGGCTGTGAGGAGTTTTGTACTCATTATATAGTATACCAATTATAAACAGATGGCTGCGCCCATACTGTGTCTACATGAGTCTATGATTATGATGTACTATGAAATCATTCTTGTATCAGAGTAGTAGTTAGTCTATTAGTTAAAGTTTTTTATCTGAGTATGGGAATTCCTACCTCAGCGATGATATAATCTTATACATGTATTTTTTGTTGAAAATTGCAGGTTCTGACTGGGCTCTCCATGAGATAATCCTTGAAATGATAAAGTACTTCACCCTTCCTAGATGATATAAAAACCCTAATCTATTACAGGCTTCACACTTTAGGGGGCAATCTGTCACACTAAAATTTCTCACCATGACTATTTGCAGTTAGTATGGCTCCATCAACAGTCATACTATCCTCCTTGGCAAGCCTCATACCTCTGTTCTCCATGTCAAACTTCAAGAAAGAGAGAAAGTCTTTTAAAAACATGTTTATCTCTGGGTACGCAGTTTCTCTCTACCTTACCTGCGTGTACGCATCCCAAGTTCACAATACCTGCGTACCTGTACACTCTGTATGTAAAGGGGTGGGTGCGTACTCCTGTAAAGGTCAAAAGGTGCGAGTTTCATCTTAAAAAAGTTACTTGTGGTCATTTCTAGAGCATTCTGGAAGATTGTTTGACATGTATTGAGTGCCTCCAGATGGTTCATGTACCCCTATGAAAGAGGAACTTATCCCATCAAGAGAGGAGCTACCCCATCCAAAAGAGGGGCTTATCCCATTGATGTTGGACCTGACTAACTTCCTCTAGAGCATTATAAATATAGGCATTGGGCTAGAGGAGGGGAGGTTGAAAGCTGAACATTCCAAAGGGTAGATGCTGTTGGAATTAGGACTTCCTTGTAGAAGCTTGTGAGGAGAAATTCTCATCCTTTCTTGTTTCATTTGGAAGTGGGTGAGCTTATCAAAGTAAAGGAAAACTCTTGCTGGACCCTGGGAGGGACTTGCAGAACACCAAGGCTCAGGTTGTAATGGTTTCTTTTGTTTCCTATTAATACAAATAAGTCCATTCTTCTCAACAATTTGTTATTAATGAGTTGTTTCATATACTCCTTGGTCTGTATGTTGAATATGTTTTATTTTATGAGATATTTAGGTGCTATTTAATCGTTTGATTGTTAGTGAATGCAGGTTTCGAAGTGAAGGAGGAGCTCATCCGGATCGACGAGGCTGGACTACAACAACAACGTTGGACTATAGGTAGGATCTAAACACTTGATTTCTTGTATGGTAAATGCATGTTTAGAGAAGGATTTCTCTTAATTGTCTTGTTTGTCACTAGAAAGTCTTAGGCTTCTAGGGAGGTTGGTTTTGTCTGTAAGATTAACTCTTTCCGCATCACACCCCCTAAGCGCTGTTACATTCACTGGACTACTCGCGGTAATTAGGTAGATGAAATGAACGTTTAAGAGGCATTCTTGATGCAAAGAGACCATTTAGAGATGATGTTTGACTCGTAGCTACATTTGAACTGGGAAATGAAAGCTGGTCGATAAGTTACCCCACTTTTCCTTCATGCAGGAAACACATCACTCGAATGAGTGTGGAAACAATAGCTTCCATGCTATAAACATAGTCACACCCAAGGAGTAGATTGTAATCTAATGGTCCTTGGACTACCATCACATTCAAGTGAACAAATTTCCTTTTCAAAGTTATATGCAACTTCAGAAGGATCCATAATGGTCGACTAGTTCCTTTGTTGAAGCTTGACAAATTTTGATTCTCAGGGAGAAGCGATAATGAACCAAGCACTTTCCAAGTAGTTGAGGAAAGGATACTCACTGAAACCCCTTCATCTATGATAGTGCCAGACACGATCATTTTGTAAACTTGTACTATGATTCAGAATGGTACATTGGATGGAAGGCGGGGTTTGGCTAGTTTATTCCAATCAAAGGAAATGCTAGATTACTTGGGGGGGGGGGTACCGAATAGATGGCTGGATGAACCTCTTGAAATGGGTAACTTTCCTCTTGTTGTAAAAGAACAGGTGGATTGCTCCCAAGTTCATCAAACTCTATATTAACAAAAAAAAAATTGGACAATATTGTCCTCATTCTCTTTGGAAATTGTATCATCTGAAGGTGGACCTTTTGAAGGCAAGATTGGGTCGAATGCCATCTCGACCTATTGAATTTGGTCTAACATGGACTCAGAAGGTTTACTTTCAACGATAGGCACTTCGACCGATGGTTGAGTTACATCAGTCAGGTTTTCAACTAGTGATGGACTTGGTAAGAGTTTCTTGTATCTAGGTGGAAGCCGTTGCGGTGAAGCAGAACAGTTATGCAAGATTCTGTTGGCCATATCTAGAAAAGGACATTGGCAAAGGTGATGGTATTCATCGCATAATTTACATGGAATTTTGACCTTTTGTTTATGTCTAGGAACTTCATTTTCACTAGTTGATGGTGTGCTGTCAACATGATCGTCAGAGGTTGATGTCACCGAACAATGTGAACGGGGAGACCATTCTCTCAAGATTTTCAGAATGCAAGGAAAATCTCGATGAAAATGGTTTCCTTTTCACATTAGACAAGGATATCTAGGAGATTTAATGTGTGGATTTTCACCAGATGATTCATTGTTGCCCCCTTGCTTAACTGACTTCTTCTTCTTCATCTCCTTTCCTTTCTTCTTCTTTTCAACTACTTGGTTACTGGAATCACTACTTTCATCAAGTGAAGAGGAAGAAGGGGAGGGAAAAACAAATGGAGTAGAAGGTGAAGGGTCACTTTTGGTATCAACTAGTTGCTGATTTGATTGCTGAGGAACCAGTATTTTGAACGACAGAGGTTGAGAATAGCCATACTGGTAGGCCAGTTGTGATTCCTGGAAGGGACAATGTGGCCATATACAGAGCACCAATATCTCCCCAAGAAGAGAAAGGACTAGGATTCCCCCCAAGAGGGATCCCTTGATCGGTGGACTCCATTACCTCGATCTACGATCAACAAAGGAACAAGGATGTTATTCTAAATTAAATAAATTTTAATGACACTTTGACACAACTTTTCTTTTTCAATTTTTAATAGTTGAGAAAAAGCTAAAGATGACTCTAGTCACCTTCAATTTTTAATGAGCCTAAAGTGAAAAGTGCTCAGATGGACCTTTTCTTTTAAGGAGTCGAAAAGGAATGAAAGTGACTACTCTAGAAATCTAGACAGAGGGATTACCAAGCCAATCGCAAAACTATAAAATACAAATTGGTGGTAAATTAAAGAGAAATTACCAAGGACTTATGTATGGCAATCAATCTTCTCAAATGTTGTGTTTAGTGCATTGTGATCGATAGGGCGGAAAACACAACTTCCTATGGATAAAGGATATCAGCCTATTGTGGTCTCCCAATATATACTGGACGGTATGGGGAACACAAGTCCATACTAGCACTTGTCATATCAAAGAGGAGGAATCACACAACCTTCGATGAAAACGATAGTTACCAGGATTTACAACATTGGAACATGTCTCCAGCCTAGACCTCTAGATGTGTTTCATTAGGTTCCAAAGCGTTGTTATGTTCATTGAGATTTATTTTTGAGTTCATCTTGCTTAGAAGTTTGTCTTTCAAGGTTCACCGTGTGATGTAGATGTAAAATTACTAAATATGCAATCTAAAATGATAAACAATGGTTTATTTTAGCAATGAAAATCCTAACTACTAAGGAAAGAAGGTAAAAATTCTTTCAACATAGAGCAGATAACACACACTAAATGCACTTTTCCTAAACCATTTTCACACATAGTCTAAATGCAAATGCAGATGCATGTATTTTTTTTTTCGTTTCCTTAATGTGAGAATGCCAAAAAGGAAAACTAAGTACAAATCTGAACTATTTTCTTCAAAGTGACACTTCGACAATTTCTTTTCAAAATGAAAGGAAGACTGGAATTACACTTTTCAATTTCGAATAGAAAACTACTTTTGGCACTTTAAATATTAACAATTCAAATCAAATAAAATGGAAAAAGTACAATCGACTATCTAGAGGAGGAAGACTTTACGACACTCTTCTTTTTGACTCAAAATGACAGTGACAACACTTCCTTGCATAAAAAATGACAGTTCGATTAGGCTACTTCTGACAAAGAAGGACTACAAATGATAGAAAAACACATAAAAACATTTACAAATCCCTATCAATGGAGGCTACATAATGTAAAGGAAAGAAGCTTCAACAATTAGATACTGATCATGAATAACAAAACTACTAAATAGAGCTAAAAACAAGGAGGAAAAAACCAAATTTCAAAGATAGAAACAATATCATTCAGTCATCGCACCTGTCCTTAAGGGAAACAAGGATGCATCTCACCTACAACACATGCGAGGTGTGATGCATATAGGTTGCCAGTTACAGACAGTGTGATGGGCTAGGGAATGAAACTGAGCTTGGATTTTGCTCAAAATTTGCAGCTAATTTTAGTGATTTAGGCTGAGCTATGATAGACAGTAAAACAAAGTACAGTAGTATGATCTTATGAGGTTATTGAGCTACCACAAGGGTGTTTAAGATGCTTGTAAGTTAGATGTTCAGTTCATAAACCAACCCAGAGATTGACTGAAGCAGCATTCATCTACTTTGCAGTCGCATAGCAAAAGAAATTCGAAGGCTCTAGCTAACTTCAAGCTCTGTCTATAGTTTATAAAGCAAACAACAATAACAAACAAATAAACTATTCGCTCCCTAGTGGTGTCACCATTTTGTTTCTGGGAAAACAAGTGTCTTTTCAACCTGCTAGTCCCACTAAGATGGGTAGCTATCTTAGAAACAAACAATCAAAGCACTTTGAGATTTCCTTTATGTACGATAGATAAGAGAAAAGCAAAGAAGGCCAACCTGGATCTTCTGCTTGACTCCTTGCTTGATTTCTCTCTCCCTTGATGGAACTTGCGACTCCTCTCCTACTTGTCCTGCTTTAGAGAATGCCTGTAGAGACAAAGTAACAAAAAACCATCAAAGCATATTGATTTATAATATCATAAGCAATGCAGAATCAGAAATACGTTAACCATACAATTGCATTCACAAATAACAGGATTCACAAATACATGATTATATGGAGGAAAACTCAAAGAAATTTATTAATAGTAGAATAGAGGATTACAACCCATCTATTTGATCCAGCATCATCCTCCCAGCATCAAAGCCCTCTTCACCTCATGAAAAGCAAGATCACCCAACAATACAATGTCTCTTCTCAAAGAGAAACCAATAGCACTTTCTTACAAATTACAAAATTCCAGCCTCTAGATCTCACAGATGAGGGATCCATTTATAGATATTTGTAGAGGTGTGAGTCAGCTTTGGGTTTTTTATTAGTGTCATTCCAATGATAGTTGTTGGTTCCACTTGGAGATTTCATTGATCTCTTACTCATCCCTAGGAAAATTCAGAGAGGCAATTGTCATATGAGAAGTTTCTAGAAGATTCTCTGGGTATCCACTTAGCAAACTGTCTTTGCCATTTGTCTACACTCGCTCATCGTACCCTACAAAAGGCTCTTTCAGTATGCATCACACTTGGCTAGTGTAGCATCCAGTATGCATCACACCTTGACCATGGAGCAGTCAGTATGGTCTAGTTTTGGCCAGTTCTGAGTGCTTTTTCAGGTGGAACTTCTGGGAAATGATGTAATCATTTGACCATGATTCTTTAGGGTATGAAACAACACTTTTAGGGGTTAAAGATACCTTGGTTTATCGACATATATGATTGGGGTTGCAGTGCCCAAATATGTCTATAACATATATGCTTCATGATGGTTTATTATTTTCTTTATGTTGGTTTAGTATGCTTTATGGTAATAGATATATTCTTTACAATGGTTGATATATGCTATATGATGTTTTGGTATATGCTTTATGATTTTTTCATATATGCTATATGATGTTAGTATATGTTTGTTATATGTTTGATACGTTTTTGGTATATGATTTGGCATATGTTTTGGTATATATAGTTTTGATGATCTTTCTATATGTACACCCGTGTATGGATGTAAATATTGTAACGAGTTGTGTTATAAAGCTCCATTATGTGGTATGTTGTCATGTTCTCATGATGCTCTTCTCTTGAGTAGATATTTCATTGCAAATAACGCATCTAGCTATGTTATAAAGCTCCATGAAAAGTATGTCTTCTTTCAGTAGGTTATTGAGGTATATGTGTGATTGAACATCGAGGATGGTGTCCCCCAAGGGGAAGGGTTCTATAATAGCCTTGGTGAAAATTCCATGTAATAAATCTTAAAAACAATAACCATGGATGAATGGGTCACTTATTCCAAGCTAAATGTTGGGCAAGACATCCTAGGGGGTGTTCATTTGGTTGCTTATGGCTAAGAAAATTGGAAAAGGCAATGGCTAAGGCATTAAAATCCATTTTGGCACATTTATTTATGAAAATAATGGAAATTAGGAGAAAATGAGGTGAAAGGTCACAGGTTGCACGTGAGGAGAAAAATGAAGGAAAATAATGGAAAATGAAGAAAATAGAGGCCTCATTCATAAAAAGGCTTTTGAGGATGATTTCACTGGCAATGTTGTCAACATTTCGCACTACTCATCCCCATTGGTTTCCTCCCATTTACATGGTCATAGTTCCAGTCTTACCTATCCTTTGACTCCCTCGGACCCCTCTTCTTCGAGTCATCAAATGCTTTCCTCTCCCAACCTCATTAACAACCATAATATTTGTTTCAATACTGGAATTTGTATTAATTATTATAATAATAATACTACTACCATATATAATAATAATTCTATGGATAATAACAAAAAAGAAAACATAAATAACGATAATAAAGAAATTAGATCTCATTTTAAAAATAATAGTAAAGAAAATAATAATAATAATAATAGCACATTTATCTCTGTATATAATAGTAATGAACATAATATAGATAGTGATAATATTAATAGTAGATTAAGTTTTAAAACTAATAATAATTTTTTTATTAAATCTAGCTATAATAACAATAATAAGAGAGGACTTAGGCATATTAATAATAATAAAGGTGAAAAAGTTAATAATGATATAAATAATAATAATAATAATAATAAATAATAATAATGTTTGTCCCAATAATTATAATATTATTAATAATCCTAATAACAAAGTAGTTAATTTATCGAGTTTTTCTTTTCCACCTTCAGTCTTTAGACTTTTGGAGAAGGGATTAAATTTTTCCCTTGTTCCCAAGAAAATTCCAGTGGTACATATTATGTGTGATGTAGAATATGGGATAAAGGGCTTACCAGATAATATTAAAGATACTATTCAACAAAACTATTTTGTTATCCTTAGGAAAACAAAGACCCATAAGCATAACATCAACAAGGATGAGTTCAAAGCCCTAAAATCCTTGAATAGGAACCTAGACATTCTTGATTTAAAAGCATATAAAGGTGGGGTTGTTGTCATCCTTGATAAGGAAGATTATCGTAAGAAGATGATGGATCACCTGATCAAATGTGGAAGCTATAGAAATCTTGACAAGAATCCCTTGAAAAAGATTTCTAGGACAATTTCTCTTGCATTGTTAGCTCCTTTATCCATAAGCTTATTGAGAGTAACCCTATCACTCCCAGGATCTATGGGCTCGCTAAAATTCACAAAGAAGTGTCCCCCCTTAGACCCATTGTCAACACCATAGGTGGGCCTACCTATATTTAGCTAAATATTTGGCCACGAAGCTTAAGCCCCTGTTGGGTTGGACAGAGTCCTTTGTCAAAGATTCCACTTCATTTGTTAGCGAATTACAGGAAACGAAATTTGATCTAAGTGACAGTCTTATCAGTTTTTATGTTGTTTCCTTGTATAATAACATCTCCATAAAGGAAGCCCTTGATGTCATCTTTCACTTTCTTGATCCCGACACTACTAGACTAGTTGAGATTTGCCTCACTTCTAGTTTTTTTTGTTTTGAAGGTGAGTCCTATGAAAAAACCTTTGGGGTGGCCATGGGTTCCCCCTTGTCCCCTATTGTTGCAAAATTGTCCATGGAAGACTTTATATCAAAGCATTATCCTCAGATGCTTTTAAACCTAAACTTTGGAAAGGATTTGTTGATTTGTTAATGAAATGCTTGTCACAGCTATTAGGGGTTTGCTTAAGGCCTTGATCAAATATCTACTTTTGCATCATTGTTTCCCTATGATTTACTTAATTCTGAGCTTTCATTCCATTCTGCGTAGTGGTTTGTGCTTTGGGTCTGAAAAGGTGGCTCAAATCTCAGAGTCACTAGTACAGAACTAGAATTTTTTGTTCACAGTCACTAGCATGCAAGCCTATGAGAGCGAATTTAGGTCTCTGGTCACTCCCTTTCCCATAGCATGAGAGTGGCTGAGGCTTAAATTGTCCAGAACCACAATGGGACCCAGGGACAAGCTGTTTGAGTGGCTGACTTGTCTCATGAGGGTTCTACTGATGATGTTGGATGGTTGTGCGTGAGGTTTTTTTGATTCCACTTCCTTAAGGTTACCTAGGATGTTGAATCTAAACATCACCAACCTAATGTTGGCAGTTTACTTTCTTCATCCAACATGTCCTCCTCCCTTTCTTCTTCTTCTCTCGGTAAAAGCCTTCATGCTAGTGACTAGGTGACTAAGAAGAAGAAGAAATGGAATAATAAGAACAAAGGGAATAAGAAGAAGAAGAAAGATAAGAAATAAGTCAACAAACCAACCATGGCCGTAAATATTGGTTATGTCAAGGAAACTTCTACAATGCATCGTAAGACCAAATACTCTTGCAATTTTTGTAAGGGTGACTACTTTCTTATCAATTATCCTAGTATTCCTAATGTTTTGGAAGTATGGTAAAATAATTATCATCAACTTACTATTGATCCATCAACCAGTGATTCTCAGGTTCCAAGGAAAAAGATTAAGATCAAGTTTCCTTTTAGGTTATGTAAAGGGACTCATCATAGTCACCTTTTCCCTCACATGGATGAAGCCTCAAAATTGTTGGAAAAACTTATTGTTTCACAGCAACAACTTCCAACTAATTTCCATGAGATTTCTTCCCCCCTACCGTTAGTTGAAGAAGTGATTGATATAAATCCAACTAAAATCAATCTCACTCTTTCATTGGAGAGTGAAACATGTATCACCTAGAATGATGGATTTTTTTTATCAAGTTGTCGAATCAATTCCATCTTTGGTTGATCCGACTCTCCATTTAGAGAGTGAACTTCATACCACTTAGGTTCTTCATGTAACCTTAAATTCTTATATGCATGGGGGAATTTCATTTATTGCTTTTAAACCGCATCCAAGCAATGTGGGTATTTATTTTAACTGGAGTAGACTGGCAGAACATTTGCTTCCTTATTCCAACACTTTCCAAATCATTGTGAAGGCCTGTGGTAAGAATTTATGATGCACAAATGTAGATGAAGGTGCTTCTGTCAATATTTTATTCTCAATCACTTGGAAAGCTTTGGGATCCCCTCAACTTGTGCCTATTAAACATAATCCATTAGCTTTTAACATAATTGTTAGTGAATATTTAGGGATCCTTCCTAAGTTATCTATTATGTTGGAAGGTAAAACTACCTATATTGATCTTATGGTAGTCCAATGTCCCTAAGATTTCAGTTTTCTCCATGGGCAAGACTATGTCTATTCCATGAAAGCTTTCGTATCGATACTCTTTTGTGTGATGTCCTTACCTAATATTGGAAACATTGTGACAGTTGATCAACTTTCATATGTTGATCTTGGTTCGACTACCAGTCATCCGATACCCTTGAATCTTCCTTATATGGAAGTGGTACCTAACCTGCCACAGGTTAATTATGTAGTAACCAGACCCATGTTTTAGTTACCAATGCAAGCAAGCTTCTCACTATCTGCTTGCCTTATTTTGAATTAGATCCAGTAACTGATGTGGTCAAAAATTCAATGTGGGGATTTGAATACGATTTTCTTATCCCTATTGATCGCCTTGACACGTGTTCCTTCTAGGGAACTTTTATTCCATCTAATGAAGACATTTTGGAAGCCATGATCAAGTGTGTCCCTTGAAATGTGTTTCTTCCATTTGGAAACAATGAAACAAGTTATATGAGGATGGTTTTTTTACTGTGCAACCTCATTAAAAAATGAAACAGGGTCTCATGAGGATAGTTCTTTTACTGTGTCAACCTCGTTAAAAAATGAAACAGATCCTTATTAGGATAGTTTTTTTACTTTGTCAACCACGTTAAAAAATGAAACATGCTCTATGAGGATGGTTCTTTTCCTATGTCAACCTCGTTAAAAAATGAAATAGGTCTCATTGCCATAATTATTTTCCTGTGTCAATCTCGTTAAAAAATGAAACAAATCCTCCCCTGACTAAGTCGAGTCTTCCACATGATCTCGTAAATGAACCTTAATTTCATCTACCCATTAGTAACCTATAGTCTACTTAAGTGAATGAAATGAATTTTTGGGGGCATGTTCCCTTGCAGTCATTATGCTCGGGGCATGAAAACTTATCTCAAGCACAATTTTCTCTATTTCAAGCTTGTGTAAAAATGAAACCAATCTCAAGAAAAATGTTCCTATATTTCAAGCTTGTTTAAAAATGAAACCTATCTCAAGTAAATTTCGGTTATTATTTTCAAGGCTTGTTAAACTCATGAAAATCTCGAGCTCCTTTTTCTATCTTTCATTCTCGTAAAATGTACATAAAAACGTCAAGTCATTTCTGTCTTGTCCTACTCATTAATTAATTTAATTGAAAGTCGATAAAATGAGTATATTTTTGTCTTTTTCAAACTCGGTAAATCTTATTAAAAAGTGAAACCAAAGAGTCCTCTTTTAAGCCCTTTCTAGACTCTTAAAACATGAAAATATTGCACAACACTTGATAATTCGAACTTATAAAAGAAATGAAAAATCGTCCACTCAGTATAAGTTTACCCCTTTTATGGACTGAACTGGACTATTTACAAAAAAGGTATATGTTGATCAAACATGGTCAATAGATTTCTCTCTTGTATTATTTTATCCTTTTTTGGACCTGAGATACTAAATGTATGAAAAATAACATGATGGAATTTACTTATGTTTTTCTCATGACTCCCTAAAATTGAAAAAAATCGAGCTTTACTTTCTCCGGGCTAGTTAAGATTTTATAGTAAAAGAACTGAATGAGTTTCCTTTTTGTGTCTTTTTAAAATTCTTAAATGAAAATGACATCGAGTTACCCATTTACTAGACTCATAAAAATTAAACAGTATAAGACTGATTAAGAATAACGAAATCGAACCATTCCTTATTAGGGTTCCTTAAAAATACTTTGAAAAACTCATCTAAAGGATGAACTAAGAAGACCAGCATATGAACTTACAGGACTTACAGTACAAAGTGGCCATCAAGAATAGGTATCCTTTGCTGAGCATTGATGAATTGTTTGATCAGCTGAAGGGAACAAAACTTCTCTCGAAGATTGACTTGAGATCTGGATACCATCAAGTATGCATCAAAGAGGACATTTACAAGACTGCATTCAAGACTAGGTATGGGTATTATGAGTTTGTTGTTGTTCCATTTGGCTTAGAAAATGCTCCAGCTATATTCATGTGTTTGATGAATAGTGTTGCGTCCATATTTGGTTAAGTTTGTTATTGTGTTCACTGATGATATACTAGTATATTCTAAAAATGAGGAAGATCATGTCGAGCACTTAGCAACAGTATTGAGGTTGTTGAGAGAGCATCAATTGTATGTTGAGCTCAACAAATGTAGTTTCTTTCATACTAAGGTACACTAATTGGGACATGTTGTCTCCAAGGAGGGAATTGTAGTAGATCAGGAGAATATAAGGGCCATCATGGAGTGGGTAGCTCCTAAGAGTGTGGGTGAGGTGAGATCTTTCATGGGTCTAGAAGGCTACTATAGGAGGTTCATTAAGAACTTCTAACAGATTTTTATCACATCATTGCAGAGGAAAGGTAAGAAGTTTGAATGGAATGAAGAGTGTGAGGCTAGCTTTGAGCAACTTAAGTAGTTGCTAGTGCACCAGTACTACAGATTGTAGAATTGGATAAAGAGTTTGTATCATGTACATATTCTTGCAAGCGAGGTTTTAGTAGGGTCCTTATGTAGGATGGACAGCTGGTATGTTATGAGTCACTGAAATTGAACGAGCATGAGAAGAACTAACCAACACATGATCTTGAATTAGTAGTGATTATACATGCACTGAAGATGTGGAGACACTATCTTCTTGGCAAGCAGCTTGTGCTTATGAGTCATCATATTAGGTTGATGTGTTTGTTCGACCAACTGAATTTGAATTCTAGGAAGGCTAGATGGTTGTCCATGATCAGAAAGTTTGACTTTGAGATCAGGTACATCAAGGGTAAAGAGAATAGGGTGGAGGATGCTCTCAACAGACAGGTACAAGTACATCACTTGGTAGCTATGAGCTCCTATGGGATGGAGTTACAAGATAGGATCTTGCAGGCAAGACAACATGATGTCTAGCATTGGATATTGTGCACATGTTACAGTAAGGTGATGGTACATGTACAGGTACAGGTATAGGTGTAGGTATAGGTACATGTAGTGGTACAGGTATAGGTGGCAGTACAAGTACATATGCAGTTGTAGGTGCACAAGACATAGAGTATTGTCTTACAACAAAGTGATTGGTTAGGTTCCGAGATAGGATAGATGTATTGGATAGAAATGAACTCAAGAAGGTGATCATAAAGGAATTTCATGCGAAACCTTATTTGGGTCACCTAGGTTATCTGAAGACACTAACAGTGGTGAAGAGATAATACTATTGGTTGAATTTGAAGAGGGATGTAGCAGAGTTTGTGGCTAGATGTTTCAACTGTTAGCGAGTAAAACCAAACTGTAAACATCTAGGTTGACTGTTACAGCTGATTGCTATTACCGAGTAGAAATGGGAGGTCATTTCCATGGATTTCATCATAGGGTTGTTAAGGACAGTGAAGCAACATGATTCCACCATGGTCATTGTGGACATATTAACAAATGTTGCACACTTTATTCCAGTGAATTCTACATTCTTAGCTAGTGATGTGGCACAGGTATTCATTCGAGACATGGTTAGATTGCATGGTTTTCCAAAGAAGTTTGTGTTAGATAGGGATGCAAAGTTCACTTCCAAGTTTTGGAAGGAGCTATTTGTAGGTTTGGCCACCGAATTGGCCTTCAGCACAACTTATCATCTGCAAACAGATGGAAAAACAGAGAGGGTCAACAGGATATTGGAGGACATGTAGAGGATGTATGTGATGCATCAACAGAGGAAGTGGGAAGAGTATCTCCCTTTGGTCATGTTTTCATACAACAATGGTTATCAAGAGTCACTGAGGATGAGTCCTTTTGAGGCATTATATGGGTGGAGTTATAACACTCTCATTAGTTGGAGTGATCTCATTAGCAGAGTATTGATTGGACCAGATATTTTGGCAGAAATGGAACATGAGATGCAGTTGATAAAGAAGAATCTCAAGGAAACATAGGGTAGGCAGAGGAGTTATGTAGATAGGAACAAATTGTTCAAGGAGTTCTATGTTGGGGAATAGGTGTACTTACGCATTAAACCAAAGAATAGCTCCTTGTAGATTGGTTCATGTGCCAAGTTGGCACCACGGTTTTTTAGACCATCAATATCATTGAGAGGATTGGGCTAGTAGCCTATCAACTTGCATTGACTTCGAGAGTGAAAATCCATGAATTTTTCCATGTATATTTTCTTAATAAGTATGTTAAGGATGTTGATCATGTGATTGATTGGTTTATAATGCAGGTGTAACTAGATGGATAATTCCATCCGGAGCCTCATTATATATTGCAGAAAAATGTTATGATGCTTCAGAACTGAGAAATCAAGCAAGCTAAAGTGAAATGGAAGCACTTTGGGGTTGATGAAGCTAAATGGGAGATGGCATATTAGATTCGTGTTATGTATCCTTCCTTGTATGTTGGCTAAGGAAAAGCAACCTTGATATGGTGGTTTGATGATTTCTTATGGTGGTTTGGTGATTTCTTATGGTGGCTTGGTAGTTGCTTATGGTGGTTTGATTGTTGATTTATGGTGGTTTAGTATTTTCTTATGATGGCTTGGTATATGATTCATGATGGTTTAGTATTTTCTTTACGTTGGTTTAGTATATGCTTTATGGTAATTGATATATGCTTTATGATGGTTGATATATGCTATATGATGTTTTGATATATGCTTTATGATGCTTCAATGCATGCTATAAGGTGTTAGTATATGTTTGATATCTGATTTGGCATATGTTTTGGTATATATAGTTTTTATGATGTTGTTATATGTACACCAGTGTATGGGTGTAAATATCACAATGAACTATGTTATAAAGCTCCAATATGTGGTATGGGTGCCCTGTTATTATGATTATGTTGTTAGATTATTATGCTATCATGTGGTTATGTTATCATGATGTTATGATGTTATATGAGTTGGCACTCAGTAGGATGATAATTGTAAATACTGTAATGAACTGTGTAATAAAGCTCCACTATGTGGTATGTTGTCATGTTATCATGATGTTCTTCTCTTGAGCAGATGTTTCATTGTAAATAATGCATCAAACTATGTTATAAAGCTCCATGAGAAGTATGTATTCTTTTATTGGGTTACTGAGGTATATGTGTGAATGAACATCGAGGATGGTGTCCCCCAAGGGGAAGGGTTCTATAAAAACACTGGTGAAAATTTCATGTAATAAATGTTAAAACAAATAACCACAAATGAATGGGTCACTTATTCCAAGCTAAATGTTGGGCAAGACATCCTAGGGGTGTTCATTTGGTTGTTTATGGCTAAGAAAATTGGAAAAGGAAATGGCTAAGGAATTAAAATGCATTTTGGCACATATATTTACAAAAATAATGGAAATTAGGAGAAAAGGAGGTGAAAGGTCATAGGTTGCACGTGAGGAGGAAAATGAAGCAAAATAATGGAAAATTAAGAAAATAGAGGCATGATTCATAAAAAGGCTTTTGAGGATCAGTTGGTAACATTTTGTCAGTTTAGCTTTGGATCTCTCTCATTATTCTCTCTCTCTCATACTCTTGGACACTTAGATTTTTCTTGGAGTACTTTGGCATTAGAGCAAGAAAGGAAAAGAAAGCAAGAGGAAGCAGATCAAGTAGGGAAAGGAAGGATCAAGCAACTACAACAAGCTTCATTGTAGGTATCAACTTTCATGTTTATTTTCCTTGCTATATTTGACATGCATGGGATTGCATGTGTTTCTTTTCTACCATGGCATGGGTTTTTCCATGTGTGATAGTATTTTCAGCCTACCCTTTCTATTTCTTGATAGCTTTGATGAGATGGGTTCTCTCATGCAGTTTGTGTGGGATGGACGAATTGGATTTGAAGTTGAGTGGGGTGGATCTCCTTATTGACAAACATATGGTGTTAATGGGCCCTAAACCAAACTGAGGATGCATGAAGCCACTAGCCTAGTAACCCCTAAACTAGACTATGGGTTGTGGTAAAGCCATATTGTGTGCCTCAGTGGACCTAGGAATCCTTTCCGGTGAATGGTGGGATATATGGTAAACCCAAGAGGTGGATTTTCTCTTCGTTGGGCCTAGCAACTTCGGGATGGAATGCATGGTAAATCCTGGAGAGTATGTCTCGATGTAGGGCCTAGTGTTCCCTAGATCAAACTACGGATACACAGTAAAGCCTGAGAGACTAGGAGGCACTCAAATTCCTCACAGCATAGGTGGAGAACTCCAGTGGCATCCACATTTATTGGTGTTTTTTATGTGTTCTATGAGTCCCACATTCATGCTTGGAATATGGTATGGGGGTGATTGGCTGAAGAGAGAGTCAGGTGGAATGTGGTAGTCCCATCTCCAGTCGGTTCATTTCGTTGATTAATGAGAAATTCATTCCATTGATTTTCATTTGTAAAGATACTGTGTATATATGGATTTAAATGGCTGAAATTTTAGTATAATTATGTTCCTATTATGCTGGTTATATGTTCTTTTATGGCAACAACTATATTTGGCTCTCAACATGTTTTTACTTGTATTTGAATGGATATTGTATCTATGACCTAATAAATGATAAGGCAGAAAAAAACATGAGGAAACAATGGTTCATGGTGATTCTCAAATAATTAAGAGATCCCTACACTTAATTTCATTACTTACACCTATAGGTTACATGTTGTCAATGTGTTTGATGAAATTCTTGTCATGGCTAGTAGGTGTTTGGTTAAGGCCTTGATCAAATATCTACTTTTGCATCATTGTTTCCCTATACTTTACTTAATGCTAAGCTTTCATTCCATTCTGGGTAGTGGTTTTGGATTTGGGCCTGAAAAAGTGGCTCAAATATTGGAGTCACTAGCACAAAACTAGCAAGTTTCTTCCATAGTTGCTGGCATATAGACCTATGAGAGAGACTTTAGGTCTTTGGTTACTCCCTTGCCCATAGCATGAGAGTGACTGAGCCTTAAATTGTCTAGAATAGCAGTGGGACCCAGGGATAGGTTGTTTGAGTGGCTAACTTGCCTCATGAGGGTTCTATTGATGATGTTGGATGGTTGTGTGTGATTTTTTGTCGATTCCACTTCCTTAAGGTTACCTAGGAGGTCTAATCTGATCATAGTAGCCTCTTGTCTCATCTTTACCCCAGTCGACATGGTAACCTGGGTGGATGTGGGAGGAGGGTGTTACATTATCATTCTTGGAGAGGATTGAGATCAATGGTAGGATCTTCACAACACCAAGGCACAAGTTTTGTAGCCCCTTTATATACTTGAAATTAATACAAATAAGAAATTCTTCTCATTGCATTGTTTAATGGATTAATTGATGAATTTCATGGATGGTTTATGTTATTAATATTTGTCCATTGGAATGATGTTATTTATATTTTTCCATTGGAATGATGTTTGTTACTAGTCTCCTTGATCACTAGTTTGAATTATTGAATCATTTTATGCTGCATATTCCTTTGATCATTTGTTGTTTCCATGTGTGTAGATCTAGATTAAAGCATGGAGGAGCTAAACTGAATCACAAAGGGGGATCTTCATCAAGCATGTTGTAATAAGGTATGAATTTACTTTTCCCACATTGTTAGCTTATGATTCAAGAAATTATAGATTCAAGGAAGAAATTATCTTGATTGTTTGCTTGTTTTTGGTTTCTAGGATCTCCCTGGGATCTAGGGAGATCCTCATCTTCAACAAGAGTTGGGAAGAACACTTGTAACACATTTGATAGGTCCTTCAAACTCTCTGGGAGCACAAAATAGGTGCCAACATGGAGAAATGTACCTTTGGCATGAGCCATGTATAATTTTTGGGTTACATCATTGATACAAAAGACATGCATGTGGATTTGACTAAGATCCAAGTCATTTGGGATTGGACAACCCGGACCACTCTAATAGAGCTTCACAACATTTTGGGCCTTTGGGTTAGGTTACCAATGGAAGAGAAAAAGAAAAATTTTCCTGGTCTGAGTCCCAATGGAAAAAATTCATTGAGTTGAAGCACTTCCTTTGCTATGCACTAGTACTCACATTGTGAAACCTACAACAACCATTTCAAATTGAGAGAGACGCCTTTTAGTATGCTATTGGAGTGGTTTAAACCTAATAAGGGCGTCTGATGGCTTGTCACAGTGAGACATTTTCTGACACAATTCATAAATACCCCACCGATAATAAAGCAATTTATTCTATCATGTAGGCTTTCTGACAATGGAAACATTACATTCTAGGGAAGGAGATGGTCATCCACATAGATCACTTATATATTCAGTTGATACAGACACAAGGGAAGTTTCAAAATTATGTCCACCAGAAGTGGTCTACATATTTGCAACAATTCCATTTGAACATTAAATACAAGAAGGGTAACACCAATCATGTTGTAGATTGCCTCAGTAGGCTCCTAATTGTAACAATGACTATTATTCTTAACTCTTGTGGCCACAAGACCTCTGGATGGATGCCACTATACAAAAATGATCCAAAGTTTACCACCACATACCAGATGCTAGTTGATGAAAAGAAATTTCCAGACTTCCAAATCTAGGGTGCATTATTATGCTACCTGAGCCACCTTTGTGTTCCTTCAAGCGAGCATGCCAAGTTGATTTGGGAGGCGGACTACAGTTAAGTCTGAAGACACTTTGGTGTGGAGAAAATTGAGTTTGTACTATAGAAGTATTTTTATTGGACAAAACTCTAATTGGATGTTGGAGAAAATATTAGATCCAACATTGCTTGTGTTGTTGGGTATGGAGCATGATTATTTAGAGGTCTTTGCTTTAGCCAGATGTATGCCCCAGGAAGTTTATACACCCTCCACACGGGGGGGTGTAGGGGAGACTTGTCCCCCCCGCGGGGGTTCAGGGGGGTCGATCACCCCCTGCTGGGGGGTCTGGGGGCCACCGGTCCCCCGACGGGGTTTCAAGGGTAGCACCCCCGAAGCTAGAAACAAATGTAAAATTTCCTTGTAAAAGTATAGTAATTTCTAGTCAATCTGATCCATTCATTAAGCAGATGATCTGATGGTAGAACTTATGTTTAACTTAGGGTTTTTTCCCTAGAAGGCAACCCCTCTCTTTGTATGAAGGCACTGTATTAAGTCTGTGTAATAGATGTGTATTCTCCGAGTGAGAAACAGAGAGGTGAGACTGTGAGAGAAAACAGAGGATATTATAGCGGATCTGTTGTAGGTTGTGTCTCTCCATTTTGCTGGATAATAGAAAGGAAGGATTGGCTATTCACAGTGTACGTAGCCTAAACTAGGTGAACCACGTATATCTGTGTCTCTCTAGTTTTATGCATTTTTTCTTTGTTTATATTTATCCAATATTCTATGTGTTCCATTGCTCTGTAATATATAATTTTCTAACAACTAGTATCAGAGCCGAAGGTCTATTTGGCTGATAAACTCGCAGGAAAGAAGGGTTTCTTCTTCGAGTGGGAGCAATGGTGGAAGATGGTAAGTTTATGGTCGAGAAATTTAATGGCCAAAACTTCTCGCTGCGGAAGATGTAGATGGAAGATTATCTGTATCAGAAAGATCTATACCTACCTTTGGGCAGAAAAACAATGATGCCGATGAGTATGACAGATGAAGAATGGAACCTTCTCGATAGAAAGGCACTCAGAATAGTACGGTTGTGCCTCACAACATCGGTCGCCTTCAACATTTCAAAGGAAACAACTACAGAGGGTTTGATTAAGGCGTTGGAGAAACTATATGAAAAACCCTTGGCCTCAAACAAGGTATTTATTATGAAATGATCATTTAATATGAATATGTTCAGATGGTGGATCTGTTGCAAACCATTTAAATGACTTTAATACTGTTACAAGTCCGTTATGTTCTATAGGGGTAAACTTTGATGATGAAGTTAGAGCTATGTTATTCTTGTGCTCATTGCCAGAAAGTTGGAATGGTTTAGTCATGGCCATTAGTAACTCTGTTTCTGGATCTAGTACTTTAAATTTTGATGATGTTGTTGGTGCTATCCTTAGCAAGGAAATGCGACGGAAAAGCTCCAATGAGACATCGGGTAATGCTTTGAGTGCAGAGTCTAGGGGAATAAAAATGGAAAGAGGAAAGAGCTCAGGATATCACAGTAAATCAAGGAAAGGCAGATCCAAGTCCAGATCGAGGATAGTGTGCTGGTAATGCAGAAAGAAAGGACACCTAAAGAAAAATTGTAGGTCTCAGAAGGGAAAAGAAGGAGATGCACAACAAGAAAACAATCATGAAGCAAATGTGACAGGTGAGGTGTTACAAGATGCTTTGATTCTTTCTTTCAAAAATATTACTGATCCCTAGGTGGTAGATTATGGGGCCTCATTCCATGCCACACCTGATCAGAAATATTTTCATGACTATGTTCAAGGAGATTTTGGACAAGTTCATTTGGGTGATGATAAACCCTATAAATTTTTTGTAATGGGTGAGGTTCTTGTATAATAGCTGAATGGAAACCAATGGCTACTAAAGGAGGTAAGGCATGTTCCAGATCCGAAGAAAAATCTGATTTCAATAGGGTAGTTAGGTGGTGAAGGTTGTGTGACAACTTTCATAGATAAAGCTTGGAAGGTCACCAAAAGAGCCCTGGTAATATCAGAAGGTGAAAAGGTTGGTACATTGTATTTATGCAATGGTATTTCTAACTCTGTTAATTCTTTAACTTCCAAAGGAGCAGATGCAGCATTATGGAATCATAGGATTGGACACATGAGTGAGAAGGGGATGAAGATTCTTCACTGAAGGAATTTGTTGCTGGGTTTGAAGAATGTTTATTTGGACTTCTGTGAGAATTATGGAAAACAGAAGAGAGTCAGATTTATGAGAGTTGGGAAAGAAAAGAAGGGTGAAAAATTAAAGCTTGTGCATACAGATGTATGGGGACCTGCTTAGGTATCATCTCTCGGTGGCTCTCGCTATTATGTTACTTTTATTGATGATGCAACTAGAAAAACTTGGATTTATTATATTAAGAATAAATCTAATGTATTTGATACTTTCAAGAAATGGAAAGGTTTGGTTGAGATTGAGACAGGAAAGAAATTGAAGTGTCTTAGATCAGATAATGGAGGTGAATATTGCAGCAAAGTGTTTGATAGGTATTGTTTAGAGCATGGAATTCATAGAGAGAAGACAGTTCCAAGAACACCACAAGAAAATGGTGTGTCATAAAGGATGAACAAAACAATCATGGAGCGTGTAAGGTGCATGAGATTGCATGTAGTATTGCCTTTGCAATTTTGGGTAGATGCTGTAGACACTACTGTTTATCTAATAAATAGAGGGCCTTCAAGTTCATTGGATGGTGGTGTTCCAGAGAAAGCATGGACAGGTAAAAAGGTAAACTACCCTTTTTTGAAGCCTTTTGGTTGTGAGGCCTTTGTCCACATTAATAAATAAAATAGAACAAAGCTTGAGGCAAAGTCAAAGAAATGTACCTTTATTGGATATGGTGTTAATGATTTTGGTTATCACTTATATGATTACGAAAATCACAAAATCATTAGGAGCAAAGATGTAATATTCAATGAAAAGGTCTTGCATAAGAATCAGTTGTAGGAAAAGAAACAGGAAAAAGAAAACAAGGAATACACAGTTCTTGACGAGACCACTGAAAAAGTAAAGGTGCCTGAAAATAATAATAATCAACAACCACAATAGCAGCAACCACCACAACAACAACAGACACCCCAAACACCTGAGAGTGGTGTTAGAAGATCTACCATGATAAGTATATCCCCTGAATGATACTCTCCTTCATTATATTACTTATTGTTGTCTGATTCTGGTGAACTTGAATGTTATGAAGAAGCAATGCAGGTTGAAAGCAAGAAGAAGTGGGAGCTAGCCATGGAAGAAGAGATGGACTCCTTAATGCATAACCAAACTTGGGACTTAGTCAGGTTTCCTATAGGTAAAACTACATTGCAGAATAAATGGGTTTATAGGTTGAAGGAAGAAGATGGTGGAAAACAGGGATACAAAGCTAGACTTGTGGTGAAGGGATTTCACAAAAGAAAGGTATTGATTTTGATGAAATATTTTCTCTTGTTGTTAAAATGACTTCAATTAGAACTATTTTAAGTCTAGTAGCAGTTGAAGATTTACATCTTGAGCAGTTAGATGTAAAGACAACCTTTCCATGGGGATTTGGAGGAAGAGATATATATGTGGCAGCCACAAGGATATGAGATGAAAGGGAAGGAGAAACTAGTGTGCAGGTTGAAGAAGAGCTTGTATGGCTTAAAACAGGCTCCATGTTAGTGGTATTTAAAATTTGACAAGTTTATGTCTGAACAAGGTTATACTAGATGTCACTCTGATCATTGTGTTTATCTGAAAAAGCAAAATGATGGCAGCTATCTTATATTATTATTGTATGTAGATGACATGCTTGTTGCAGGGTCTAACATGTAGGAAATAAATGTGCTCAAAAGAAAATTGGCAAATTCATTTGCAATGAAGGATTTGGGAGCTGCAAAACAAATCCTTAGTATGAGAATAGCTAGAGACAAGAAAAATTGCGAATTAAAATTGTCTCAGAATGAGTACATACAAAAGGTGTTGAAAAGATTTAATATGCACAATGAAAAACCAGTTAGTACACTTTTGGCTAGCCATTTCAAACTTAGTAAGGAAATGTGCCCAAAGACCCAAGAAGACATGGATTATATGTCTAAAGTTCCATATGCATTAGCAGTTGGAAGCTTAATGTATGCAATGGTCCGCAGAAGGCTTGATATTGCACATGCAGTGGGAGTTGTAAGAAGGTACATGAACAATCCAGGATAGGAACATTGGATGGCAGTATAATGGATTCTCAGATATTTGAAAGGTACCACAAATCAAGTATTATGATTTAGCAGTTCAAACATTTCTCTACAGGGATATGTTAATGCAGATATGGTAGGTGATAGAGATAACAGGAGGAGCACTACAGGATATGTATTTACTATAGGTGGAACAACTATTAGTTGGGTTTCAAAAATCCAAAGTGTTGTTGCACTTTCAACAACAGAAGTAGAGTATGTTGTTGCTATAGAGGCTAGTAAAGAAATGATTTGGTTACAAAGGATTATGGGTGAATTGGGTAAGGAGCATGATATGGGCATGTTATACAGTGATAGCCAAAGTACCATTCATCTTGCAAAGAACTCAACATTTCATTCTAGGATTAAACACATACAGCTTAAGTACCATTTCATACGATCAATGTTGGAAGATGGAGAATTGAAGCTGGAAAAGATACACACTAGCCGGAATCCTGCAGATATGCTAACAAAAGTTGTAACTAGGGAGAAACTGAGAATATGCTCAGTTTCAATTGGTCTTCAAGGATGATGATGAAGATGAGAAATAGCCAGGTCGAAAGAGGAGTCATTTTCCAGCAAATGAAGTAGCGGTGGAGTTGCTACAATGATTCTCCAAGTGGGAGATTGTTTGGTGTGGAGAATGATTATTTAGAGGTCTTTGTTTGAGCTAGATGTATACCCCAGGAAGTTTGTACACCCCTCCATGCGGGGGGCTGTGGGGGGGCCGATCCCCCCCGACTGGGGGGTTCGGGGGCTAGCGGTCCTCCGGTGGAGGTTTCAGGGGCAGCGTCCCCAAAGCTAAAAACATATGTAAAATTGCCTTGTAAAAGTATAGTAATTTCTAGTCAATCTAAGCCGTTCATTAGGCAGATGATCTGATGGTAGAACTTATGTTTAGTTTAGGGTTTTTTGCCCTAGAAGTGTTATACAGGAATAGTGTCCACACGGATGCTGCTATTCCCACTAAGATGTGTGGCTATCTTAGAAGCAAACAATCAAAGTCTACTATTGATTCCTTTTATGAAAATAGATGAGAGGAGAACCAAGAGGGCCAACTTGAGTCTTGCACTGGATTCCCTCTCCTTCTTGATAGAGTTTTGTTGCTCGCTCTTTGTCTACTCAGCTTCAAAAGGGACCTGTAGAATCACAACAACACACTACTATGCAAGAAACAAGGATCTAGATTCACAAATAATCTTCAGATGTACATTAACCATATACAAGCACATATAAAAAAATACACTAGGATATGGAAGGAAACAAGAATAGATTTATTCAGATAAAAGTACCATGAGGATTACAACCATGAGAAGCTCTGACCCAACATCATCCTCCAGCTAAGAAGCCCTTCTTTCACCTCAAGGAAAGCAAAATCACCCAACACTATGAATGTACACAAGAATACTGACAGCACTTCTCTATAGATTACAAAATTCCAGCCTCCTGGATCTTTGTGATGAGGGATCCATATATAGATGATTACAAAGAGGTGAGTCATCTTTTGGGATCTTGATTAGTGTCTTCTCTCTGATAGTTCCTTAATCCACTTGGAGAATGAAGATCTCTTACTCATCCCTGGTCGAAAATGGAGTGGCAAGTGTCATAGGGGAAGCTTCTGGAAAATTCCATGATCTTCCACCTCACATTTTGGTCCCTGCCATTTATCCATTCTTGACCATCGCACCCTACAGAGGAGAAAAATAGTATGCATCACACCCTGTACATTGGGAAGGTGATATCCATCGTACCTTGCATGGAGCTTTCAGTATGGTCCAGTTTTGACCATTTATGAGCAGTTTCCAGTGGAGAACTTCTAGGAGATGATGTAATCAGTTGACCTTGTTCCTTTAGGAAATGAAGAAAATCTTTTAGGGACTTAAGGGCCCTCTGTTTATGAACATTTATGATTGGGGTTGAAGTGCCCAAAAATGTCTATAACAGTTGCCCCCTAAAGCATGAGGTCATTAATCGTTTTTGATGTCGGGTGAAATGCTTTACTATGAGGATCTGAAGTTTTTCTGAGCTGGGAGGTGACCTGTAATAAGATAAAATACAATACATTATATGACAACATTTTTCATGATCTAGCTGAGGCGGGCATTCCCATGCTCAGCTTTATAAACTCATTTTCATGTACATAGGACAGATGATCGTCTGTGTGACAGAATGATGATATGGACACATCATCCTTTGATTTGGATGATCATCTGTTCGGCAATGATGTACACTGGATGTTTTTATATTCCTGAATATATCGTAGCCCGGATGGATGAAGCTAGATACAGGGTCTTCAAAATCAGCCAATCTTCACTCGGAGTACAAGTCGATCCATGTGAAAAATGTTTTTGGAGTCGAACATGGAAAGACATTGCCTGATTACCAGCCAATGATGTAAGCTTTTAACAGGTGCAAGAGGAATCACCAATAATGACAATGACCCTCAGGGTACTACAGTACAATCTAGGTGGTGTGAAAAAGGGACTTGGTGTCGAACACCATGCAAAATCTCTTGGTCGAAGGTCATTGATGTAAACCTGTCGCCGAAAGTGAGAAACTTGCCATTGAGGCATGCAAGCTTCAAAGTACTGAAAGGGTTGTTCCTAAGTCAACTTCTTGGATAATGAGCTGATGTCAACAGTAAGCAACCCGTTGCAGGAGGGCCTTAATGAATCCCACATCAACGACACGGAACGAAGCAAATGATTTTGGAGGTGAAAACAAACTGACGATATGAGGGTTCAGGGTGGCAGTCATGAAGGAATGAAGCATGAATGAATTGCAGGGGGTGAGACTCAGGTGAATTGTCTAAATGAATTCTCTTGAACATATCGGCGACACTAATGATGGATTGGTAGCGTTAACCCCAGAGATGGATGGTGTGAACCAATGGTGAGGACTAGTGGACAGAACAACCCAACCCGGCATGGATGCAGAAGGAAAATGTCATGTTCAAGAGTGACTTGCTACCAATAAAGTTTCTTCTTGTTTTCTTCCCAATTTTCCCCAGTAATTGCTAACCAATACCTCTTTATTTTTGTCAAGCTTGAGGAGGATAACATATGCTTTTTCTATAATCCACCCTTAGGGCGAACCTGTCGCTATATTTTAGTGAACCTAGTGAGAGTGAAAATCGTTCTCGTCCAGTTGGATGAGTTTCTCGCTATTTAGTTTAACGAGTTTAACGACAAAGATAACTCGGTTTCTTTCAATTTTAGAGAGTCTGAAAGAAACAAAAAGAAGATTCTGAAGATTATTTTTTGTTGTATAATCCCTTAAGTATGAAAAGGCATAAAATAATACAAAAGGGATGAATTTTCAATAGTTTTAACGAGCCGAATAAGACAAGCGCTCGATCTTTTTATGTAGTAATCCCTTAGGTCCAAAAAGATTAAAATCTATAGGAGGGATAGCACTTCCGATGCCTTTTAATGAGACAAAGAGGCCAATCGCTTGGAAATCTTTTCATATTTTACGATTCATGTGAAAAGAGCTTAAAGAAGACTCGTCTTCGAGGAACGAGTGATGGTCTCGGGTAGCAGCTGATTCTAGGTAAGGTTTGGAATTTTCCAATCACGACAGTGTTACAAGGATGGCTAGCAGAGTCACTCTTCGCAGATGTTCCTCGAAGGGGTAAAAAATCATATGGGGGTGAATGATTGGCTAAAAAATAGAGTGGAGGTGATGGCGAGAACACGACCAAGGCTCAAAAGTTGGCGATAAGACATTCACGATGGTTATTTACCCGTTCATTTTTTAATGAGCTTAAACGCGGGGAGAAACACTTGCTCACTTATGTTTATTTTTTAACGAGCATGAACTATGCACTAAAATTGCTTGTGGAGTTTGCATGCCCCCCAAGCTTCATTTCATTCAACTCAGTGGTTGGAATGAAGGTTTACCTTCGAGATCTTTGAAAGATCGTAATCAAAGACTCGATTTGGAAAGGGAGTCATTTCATTTTCTAATGAGGTTGACACAATAAAAGAACTATCCTCATAATCCACCATATTTACAGTATTTGAAGGATGATTAGGGTCGATGGAATAATATTCTTGGTAATTTAGAAGATGGGAATGATGGTGGTGATCTTCCCTTGGTGCCTCTTCTATCATCATTAGCTGAACGATTCCTTCGTCTGTAGAATCTACATGCGACCAAGG
Organism: Pinus taeda; assembly: GCA_000404065.3. Lineage (NCBI taxonomy): Eukaryota > Viridiplantae > Streptophyta > Pinopsida > Pinales > Pinaceae > Pinus > Pinus taeda. Next base: position 10,524 of record APFE031638626.1, on the reverse strand, counting down.
ATTTGAAGAGGTGCCGTATTCCTTAGACCTATCTATCCAAACACTCATTGAGTGTTGGTTTGCCCTCCAGACCAAGAAAATTGATTGCTACAATATTTCTATTAGGGCGACAATCCATGCTGACAAAATGTTCAGGAATCTTTTGAATCTTATGGAAGATATCATATTGCAGGTTTTCACTCTGGCCACTTCCGCGATAATGTTTGGAGGTGGTAGGGCAAAAGCACCCATCAAGGCAGGTTCTTTTAGGAGGCCTACTTTGACATTTTGAAGCGAGTGAGAGCTTCCGTGGATCATTGGAATGCTTCCTGTAACATGTGAACTATTGGGTAGGAAGGTTTGTTGGTCGACGATTGTGATTCCTCCTTGGAATGGAAATGCAATCTTCCTGAAATAGGTCGACACAACGACGGCCATGGAATATATCCAAGGCCTTCCCAATAGGATGTTGTAATCAAGGTTTCCGTCAATGACTTCAACATCAACCTCTACTGTTTTTCCCCCCAGTTCGACTTGTAAGTTACTTAATATTCCATACGGGGTGTATGTGCATCCATCAAATGCTTTCAATGTCGTTGATGATCGTGACAAGGATGGAGACCCTGGAGTTTTCCAGCAACTCATCGACATGATACATGTGGATGGCCCCTCATCAATAATTGTTCTATGAACAGTTTTGTTGAGGGCTTTCACTTGAATGAGGAAAGCTAGTTGAGCTGGTAACTGAGGGTCATATCCTTTATGATTAAAAGATACAAGATTAGAATCCATTGGGTCAATCCCACCTATTGTTGATAATAAAGCCTGCTTTTGGGAGGGGCAATTTTGCAGTACCTCAAGAGTCGACATTGCGGATGGAGATTGAGCTAAATCCTCCACTATATTATAGTGTTGTGCTGCTTGGGCACGAGGATTAAACGTCGATTTGTGTACTACTCCCTTTGGCAGTTTTATTATTAATTCAGGAATGATGGGTGGCACAACTTCTGTTGAAGTTGTTGTTGAACTACTAGGTTGATATTTATCCTTGTTGTTCAACATTTGTGGATTCCCATAATCTTTACTCCTTGTCGTTATTAGAGTATCATTCAGTTGCTTCGAGACTGACAACATTAGTACTTGGGATGGGGAAGCATTTTCGCTAGCAACCAGGTTCATTCCTGGGTTTGGAAACGGATCCGTCAATACATCTGAGGTTTTTGAACTTTTGAAGAATTTTCTAAGTTCTTCTTTATATGGACACTCCTTGGTCCAGTGATCCTCATCACATATACTACATGGATATTTGGGTTTCACATTCCCAAATGGGTTTGCAGAAGGTTTCCTAGGAGATGAGTCTCCCTGGCTTTTCTTCTTCCCTTGTTTTTTCTTCTTGCCTCCTGGTTTCTTGGTTTCTTTGCCTTTGTCTGTTGACACAGCATTTACTTCCGAGGCTAGAATTTCTTCATTTGCATCTTGATTTGAAACCATGCGGGCCTTTTTGGATGTGGCCTTTGTGGTTTTAGTGCTTGCCGTGCCTATCACACCATCGTCGGCATGAGAGTCCTTGTTTGATTTAGGAGGCAGAGGGACGGATAATTCTGGTCTAGGAGCGTCAGGGATTTTATCGTAGAGCGTGCCAGACTGGGTATAGATCAAGTCTAGATATTGTGCACGAGAAATGACTTTCTCTTCAGTGAGGACTCCCCCCTTCACCACATCTTCTGTAATAGCGGGTAATAGTGACTTAATAAACCATTCAGCCAATAGCTGATCAGGAACATATGTTTTTACCATTTTGCGACGACGCCGCCACTCATGAATATGATCGGATATGTGAGTGGCTGTCGTTTGTTTGAAATTGGTAAGCAGCTCAGTTCCTGTTTCGTACCTGATAGGTAATTGAAAATGGGTTAAAAAGGTTGTGGCTAGGGTATTGAAGTTATCAAATGATGCTCTAGGTAGTTCGATATACCACTTTGTTGCCGGACCAGTTAATGTGCGCTGAAAGAGGCGAAGTAGAATCGAATCATCATTGAGAGTGTTTGACGAACACCATAGATGAAAGGTCATCACATGATTCGATGGGTCTTCGCCCGGATGTCCATTGAATTTAGGAATATCCGACAGAAGTTTATGTGGGATTGCTGGCCACCAAGGGGCGTAGGCAATTGGATCGTTCGTTAGTCGACTTAGATCTGGTAACTCTAGAGTTGCCACGAAGGGAAACTGTTGATTTAGGATTGGTTGAGGATACCCAGGATAAGATGGAATAGTTTGAGCAGTCGGCCTTTGCATACCAGCATAATGCATTTGATGTTGGTAACTTTGGTAAGGTTGATGGGCATAACCATTATGATATGGTTGATATTGCTGCCCATTACTCGCAAAGACTTGTTGCTCATATCCTTGGTAAGCTTGCTGAAATTGTAGTTGTTGGTATTGCACCAACCATGGTTGTGATGCCATGGACTGTTGTCCAGCACTGACTGTTTGACCAAGATTGGGTTTGGGGTTCCCCATTTGAACCTATGCCATTCCACTAGTGGGTGATTGTGGTTGTGTCAGAGGTACAAGAGATTGTTGTATTTCCACCTGCGAAACTTGAGGTTGGCATACAATTGGTGACGCTTGTACTTGCGATACAGCCACAATAGCCGGCGTAGTGGGAATGTTTGTCATAGGTGAACTTTGTTGTATTGAGCATACAACTCTTGGTTGTTGAGACAGGACTGGTACCCCAACCGCTAGTTGTGATTCCAGCATAACCCAAATTTTGTTGTGAACTTCCGCATGGTTGTCCTTATGGGGAAGATAATGAAAGGGTATATGGCCCTCCATACGACGGTAATCCAGTGCTCAAAGGAATAATTTGCCTTTGGGGACTAGTTTGCCCAAATTGACCATGTGATGGATCAATTTGTTGAGACTCAACGTAAGAGATTCCAGATATAATTCTGCACGAACAAACGGGAACAGTCCATACTGTCGAAATAGTCCCAGGATGGACTCCATCCAGTGATTGAAAACTGGTTGGGACAGATGGCACGCCGATAAACACTGTCGGAATAGCAGAAGGAACTTCTGCTATTGCTGTGTCGAGTGACACAGTCCTTGATGTTGACGGTTGTTCAGACATGTTAAGTCTATCCAAAAGATTCCTTAGCGATTCTTCAGGAACTTCCGAGGGTGGGTGAATATTTTCTGATGAAGAAGGATATAGGGCGATCCCAGCTCCAAGTTGCGTTGGAGTGATAGATCGAGGATCTTCCACAATCTCTTCTATGGCAATCAATCCAGGAGGAAGAGGAAGACCGTCAGGTCCGTAAAATATTTTTGGTGCCAAAGAAGATGTAAGTCTTGCAACAACAGATGGTTGGGGAGTAACACCTTCTGAATCGGCTGTAGACAAAATCGATTCAGGAATAGAAGTGTTAACCGTTGCACTAGGATTAGTTGTAATGTCCTGTTGCTATTGCAGAATTTCTTCCGTAGAGGCAGGGATATCAAAAATGTTCGGAGTAACTAGAGTCTCTAAGGATGTTGGAGTGCTTGCTCCAACCAACCTAGGGGACTTTGACCTGGTTAAACGAGTTCGCTTCGTCCGGAATGGCTTTGCTTCCGGAGTCAATGATGGTTAACTCATAAGTCTTCGCGAACAACGGGGTTTTGATTGACTTTCTTCCACGATTGCGGATTACTTGATCAACTCAAAACAAAAAAGGGGAAAATGTTTTTCGAATTAAATGAATTTTAGATGCTTTGACACAACTTGTTTTTTCAATTTTAAAGAGTCGAGAAAAAACAAAAGATGACTCTAGTCACCTTCAATTTTTATTGAGCTTGAAGTGACAAGCACTCAGAGGACCTTTTCCATTAAGGAGTTTGAAAAGGAGAAAAATGGACTTCTCTGGAGATCTAGGCAGAGAGGATTACCAAACCAATCGTAAAACTACAAAAAACTTTTTACGGTACGGCAATCAGTCTTCCCGAATGCTATGTTGGGTGCATTACGATCGATAGGGCAGTAGACACGGCTTCCTAAGGATAAAGGATGCAGCCTATAGTGGTCTCCCAATATATACGTGATGGTACGTGGGAGCACAAGTTCGTACTGGCACTTATCATCTCAGAGTGGAGGAATCACCCAACCAACACTAAAAGCAACAGTTACCAGGCTTTACGATGCCAGAATACGTCTCTAGCCTAGACCTCTAGATGTTGCGTTAAGTTCAAAAGCGTTTTTATATTCATTGAGATTTATTTTAAGTTGATCTTGCTTAGCAGTTTGCCTTTCAGGTTCACCACGTGATGTATGTATAATTCCTAAATGTATTCTAAGATAAATAGACATTTTATCTTCTTCCAGCAATGAAAATCCTAGCTACTAAGGGCAAGAAAGTCAAGCATCTTTTCTTCACAGAGCATAGAGCACATGCTAATATGCACAGTCCTAAATCAAGCCAATCATTCAAGATGAAAATGCACATGCATGTATTGGTTTTCAGTTCTCTTAATGTGTAAATGACACTAAGAAAACTATGTGCAAAATTGAAATACTTTTAAAGCGACTGTACTCAACAAAATTCTTTTTCAAAACGAAGTGAAAACAAGAGAGACACTTTGCGATTTTGAAATGGAAATTGCTTTTCGACACTTTAAAACTAGTAAATCAAGTCTTATGCAATGATAACCGTATAATCAACTATCTAAAACAATGTGATTGCTTTCTAAAATTGAAAACGACAGCTACAACACTTTCAGATCTAGAGACGACAGTTTGACTATGTTATTTTTTGCAAAAGAGAACTAAAACTACGCACAATACATAAAAAATATTTATAGTTCTTTGCAGTAAGGAGGCGGAATAATGCTAGAGAAGGGCATATTCATAGAAGCACACTAATTACAGACAACAAAAACTCTTGAATAAGACTGAAAACAGTGAGAAAAATCCACAGTCGGAGGGTAAAATCAGTCCTCCCT